>LUCH01017735.1:0-26140 GCA_013368495.1 Paragonimus heterotremus
CATCTTGAAATATGGCAGGTGATGCATTCAGACCGAAAGGCAGAAAATTATACCGAAACAATCCGAAAGGAGTATTGACGGTTGTCAAAGCACTGGAGGCCTCGTCAAGTGGAATCTGTGAGAAAGCACGGACCAGGCTTATAGTAGATGATGAGACAGGAACCTTCAGATCCCTCTCCTACGAAGTTTAAAGAAGAGTAATTCCGTAGTGATACTGCAACCCAGGTCTGCGGAAACATGGGGCCTTTGGTTTTTTGATGTCCGCTTTGAGTATGGTTCAGGACCGTGCCCGGCGAACAGTGGATGAATACTACATTGCATTGGAGCAGAAGTTGGGAAGAAGCCATGAACAGCATGACCGTAAGTAAGTAAGGTTTTCACTTAGCTTAATTGGTTGGCAAGAGAAGAAGAAGAATGTTTTATGCCCCAGAATATTGATTCTAGAGACTGGGGACAGACATTCTGAGGTCACATTCGATGCGAACGAATCCCAGAAACAGGCGAGATGATAAACGAACAATACCACTAGGTACACAGTTTCAAACTTTACATGCGCTCAACTGTGAGAAAATATGCCAACATTCTGATCGCCTCTGAATCGACTCTAGTTTGAAAGCGTGATCTCTGGTTGCACTTCGTGCAAATGACCCGTCACATGAACGTCCTTCAAACGACATATGTGACACAAATTGCACTACTTAGTACTGTCCGTGTATATACTGGAGAGATAGTGAGTGATAAAATACGCACGTTCTGGTTGGGAAATGAAAACTTGTTTCTGGTCGGCTGTTAATTGTTTAGTTACGCTATAAATCACTTCGTGTGCGCGAGGTCTCAAGATATTCGGCGATTGCTGGGGTAGGTAGATAAGTGGTTATCTTGTTTGTTCAAAATTTATCGTTCTAATATCGACCGCATGACCAAGGTGTATAATGGTGAGTGCTTTGTTATTACAGTTTTCAGTTTTACTTTGGCAGTGCATATTGTGGCATTGGACCGAAGTCTCTGGAAGTTCGTTCTGATTCCTGAAGAGCACCCACTCAGTAATGATTGATAAGTATAAAATTTACCTAACCACTTCCATTCTCTTCAACTTTACTGAGGTTACGTATTGCTGTTTTCCCAATTCGCACTGAGATATTTCATTCTTCTTCCGATTCTGACAAAGTTATTCCAGGAAAACTTGCTTTAGTGGCAGCCGGAAATGTTCTGACATTTTTCTCCTTACGCTTGTCCAATTTAGCTAATGAATCGTTTTAATTTCTGTCCCACGGTGTACCACTGAATTAATGTTGCCCTGAGGCCGGTGTTGAGAAAAAGTGCACAGTTTGTTTCAGAATACTAAGACAAATAAACGAAAAATACCGAAGCAGCTGGGAAACTTACTAGAAGGTACATGAATACCGTTTTGCCCCACCCATCCCTTCGTACACTGTACAAGCCGACAGAGTCCGACTTTCACCAGTCTTTTGTGTCGACATTTCCTACTACTTCTGTAATCCATTCACATTTTTGACATTTCATAGAAATACGGCATCCAATTCACGAGCGCCGGATAACAGAAAAGCAATGTATCAATCCATATGGGTTTTTCAAGTGAAAACTGTGTCATGCGAAGAAATTTGGCTTTCCGCTGAAAAACCACCAAGCGTTTGGTCATCTCTCAAAAACTGGAAAGTTGGTCGAGTAGTCCAGAACCTGCGAAAGGTCTACTGTCAAATGGGCCTGGATAAAGCTTTGCGTTGGTTGTTGGTGAACTAAGAATCAAAAAAGTAAACAGATGGCTTTGCAGTCTTCCAAACTTGGGTGAGTGTATTACAACTTCGTTGAGCCTTTCTTCAGATATTTGCACTCTGAAGACAGCCTCTGTTGATCTTCGTTGGGTGGCCTTAAGTGAGGCCTGATCTCTCTGAAGATATGGAGATCATATCGCAGTAGCACTCTCAAGGTGAGATCTAACAAAGTCGACGCGTAACTGATCTGAGACCCGCTTGAGGAGAACCAGGACCCGGCCGTCGTTTTTGGCAGTAGCCTCCGCGTTTGGTGGATTAGAATGTGTCAGATGAGGATTTCCCGTAGATCTCCTCGGTAGACAAAGACCAAAGGGTAGTGCCGTTACAATTCCAAGCGAGCCTAGTGACATGTCGGGTGTGCATCAATGACTTCGAAACCAGATCTGAAACCAAGCAAAAAGTGTTTGAGTAGCTTTATAGGAAGGCATAGTCCTTGTAAGCTTTGTCGTCACGCCATACTCGACGTTATCTACAACTTCTGCGGTGTGCGTTTGTAGAGTAGGAGGTAACACGAACACGGTATCTGCGATCTGCTAGATTGGAGAAGGAGACCGTCTTAAACAGCAAGGTAACGTGGTTCACGGCGTAGCATAACGTAGTTTACCCGGTCAATCACCTTAGCAAACTCAGGATACTCAACATCGCTTGTTGTGCTTTGGTCGACTGACGGCATTCGTTGATAAGTGACCAAGGAGGGGTCTATTGCACACACAACCTCCGTACAGGAGACACGCCGGGTATTAGAAAGGAAGTTTCGGTGGATAATTGGCTGAAAAGAATATCACGTACGAGCAACTTAAGCAACATGCATGCGTTAGCAAGAACACCGATTGTTCCGTTGTTAAGTGGAAGGGCACAGCGACTATCCTTGAATGTTTGAATTATGTTGGCCACTTCTCAACTCACGGCAACCAATTCGCGTTTGGGCCGTTTAGTGAATCCCATGCTCATGGGACTGGTAGAGTTTTCGACGCCATCAAACAAAACAAAGAATGGAAATTTTTCCGGTCCAGATAGGCTGTCCTTAATTTAGTGCGGTTTGACAGGTATAGTTGCAATGTGCGGCTTAAACCGACAAGCGCGCATGGGTTGATTTTGAATTGCGTAACAAGGTGCGCTGTTGTGCTGTCGACGCCGTTCCAGTTATCGTTTGCGAGTCGTGTGCATGGCTTATTGGGCGTTTGGCTCATGGTTGTTTGTGTTGTTCACTCTTATAGGACTGTTGCTAGAATCTCTACTTCGGAAGGACGCTAACCCTCGGTGTCTCCACGTCGCCCCAGAGCTGGTCCTCAGGTGTAACTGACAATCAGAGTAAAGACGGCCGGCTTGTATGTTACACAGTCACACAAGACCTAACTGATCCGTGTGTTACCTGGATGGACGACGGTGTCGATGGTGCTTGATGCTTAAGCAGATGCCCACGTTGAGCGCTTGACGTCTGCTGTATGTTTGAATGGAAGTCGGTGGCCACTCTCTCTGCCAACATCCACTCAGTTCTCTATGGTCATTGCCCTTCATACAGTCGGAGCCTTCTAAGTAGTAATTTCCATGTCTTCCATGCAAAAGCTGACACTACTACTCCAACGAGCCGATCGCAAGTGCCGGCACACAATGTCCAACGTTCGCAATCGCAGCACAATACGGTCCATCCCATAAAAGAAAAGTCACGAGGCAAGAAGAAACATATATTAACACAACACAGATACCAAGGGAGATTCATTTTACATGGTGTCTTTGTCCATGTACATAAGGGATCCCACAGGCCGGAAGCAAGCCCTCAATCAGAAGTGGCCTTACGTTCACTGACCGTTTACCTCGGGCGCTGATTGGTCATTCTCCCCAGTGCAGTGCAAGGACGAGGCAATCCCGTCTGTTCGACGACCCGAAAGAGGGCGGAAGGGAGTACATGCGTTCAAACAAAATGGCGGCACGTTGTATGTTATCACAACACAACCATCTGAATTAGAGAGACGACATAGCATTTTTCCCGCGAACGTTATACTCGATATAGTACTGAGGTGTGACATAGATTATTGGTCGAGGACTGTTTTCGTGCAGTTTTTTCGTTCTCAATTCCCGCTGCCGGACATTTGTTCATGGGTACCTTTGCTTCGCTCGCGCTTTTGCGCCCCTCCAGTACTCGACTTGTTGCACTTGGTCGTGTCCACGTAAATTGTCGCTCACTGCAGATTCAAGGTCGAGCATCTTGTTGATGGGAAAATTGATGTTAGGCTGCCTTCCCCATGCTATCAGAGTCGGTTGCGTGATGGACTTAGGGTTTATATACGCGCGCAGACGCGACTTTTCTAGATTTAACCTGTCGACAGACACTGCGAGTAAAATTGGGGTACCCCGATTAATCAGCAGGTTTCCGCGATCACCATTCATTGCAATAAACATGGTTGGGAACATACTTTCTTAGTAATCTGCTAATAAGGTGGCAGATTCAGCATCTGTTCTGGTAGGACTTCAGGGTTTGTTAACTGGGCAACACCAGATTTTCTTTTGAAAACGGAAGACCTGAAGCGAAACGAGCTTCTAGTGTGCAGAAGAAATCGACTTATGAGTCGTTGTCGTCAACAGATACGCTCTTGACAAATGAGAGGCGCATGTCGGTTTTGAATACGATCTGGGGACTTGCCACCGGATTCAGTCCAGATATTTCAAGGATCTTATAAGCCATCCGGCCACTAAACATTAATCCGGTTACGCAGCAACGGAGCTCAGAGGGAGCCTTACGGCAGTCAGCTGTTGAAAGGAACGTGCCAAATTCAGCCAATGTGTTGAGGGGGTTGGAAAGATTTGTGAGCAGACCTTTTGTGAAACAAATTCGGCTAATGCTCTAGGGAATCTAGAAAGACAAATGAATTCCAAAAGGCTCCGTATCCATTTGCCTTAGGTTGATGTGACATTTTATAAGAGAGATAGTGTTGCGGAAAACATTGAACATGATAGTCACGTTGTTACCAGGTCCTGGCAAGGCTGCTAGGTTGAAATTGTTAAGCTCAACGTCCTCTCTGGTAAGAACGTAGTTCAGCCGAGATAAGGCTCGACCAGCTTGACGTCGCGTGTAATTCTGCTGGCGCTCCATTTGGCCCAAGGAAAGTATTGAGTTAGTGAACATCCTAGCGACTGAGTTCTCGGAGCTTGAGCGTGAGTCAGCACGAAGGGTGATTCCATGCAGCGCAAAGTATCCGTAATTCAGAAATAGAAGTATCCTAAATACATTATCCTTTCCAACCTGGTGGTGAGTAGCTATGTCAAGAAAGGGCAGAAAACTGACAGCAAGGAAGCACAGCAAATAACCGACTGTTTGATTTGTTGGGCACCATGAAGCAACAGATGAATTCAGATATTGCAGATATTATGTGATCGGTAAGTTGGACAGTACTTGAGGAAATGTGAGCGTGAACGGATGCACCGCCATCTTTGCCGGAAGTTCTGCCGCCAACAAACAATAACAAACAGTTTATACAGATATAGTCACACAGTTAACCGCACAAGCAGACACACCAACACCTTTCCCTCAAGAAGAGTGGTCTGGTACACGAAGGTCAGCAGGACGGGCAAACAGTCGTACACCGGACAGCGATGATCCGTCTAACCCCGTTTGAAAGAGTCGACATTGTCGAGTGTGGCACCGCAAACAGGACAGAACGAAAGAGACACCCTAGGGTTAAATTCAGTTCACACGACTTAACACCTCCTACAAAAATGTGCTCGCTCTCTTGTACCATTGACATGTTCCATCACTGCGCGATACACCTGTTTAAGAGGATGACTTGCCCACTTCTGGCAAACGTAAGGTGGAAAACTTAGTTCAGTTCACAGAACATGCAGCGAATGTCAGTGATATCCAGTTTCTCTCATTCGTGGGCCCAACGTCGTCATTGTGTGGCAACAATCAAAGGATACAAATACACTGCTTTCGTTTCAGCAAACAGAAGGCTGCCGGTGGTGGTGCGTGGTGGCAAAACCGTGAGCTGACATGGCATGCCCATTGAATGCGCGGCGCTTTAATGATATTCCATTTGCCACCATGAACGGCGTAAACACTTATGTTTATCAAACCGTGGCATGCTTTCAGGAAGAAAACGGGTGAGATAGGGGGGAGGAAAATAAAGTGGAGAAATTGGAAAGAAGAGGGGTGAACAGCTCGAACAACTACACAATCCACTGATGTGAACTCACACACATACTCGCACAAACAAACGTGTTCATAATAAGATGAAAGAAATAAAAATCAAACCGCAGCCTCGGGACACAGATAATTTTCACACCATCTCCCGGAACACCAACATCCAGTGCTTATGACGTCGGTACTCGGAGCCGGTCAATATGGCGTATGCCACCGCAGCAGGCAGTTGGTAATTTCAAGATTTTGTTGCCCAACATGCGGAAGCCTGGTCGCCAACTTTTACCCCAGTTCATTCCTTATGAAGACCTGTATCAAGTCGGTGGGGCGTTCAGTTTCCAACTTGATCCAACGAATGCTTTCCCGTCTTCGCGGTCCTCCTTGACAGCCAGGAAACTCCGGTAAGATCACCTCCAGCGTCCTTAATGAGCGAAAAACGTCTGGTTAACCTGCTTAGTAATGTCATACTTTTAAACTTTGCAATCATCTTTCGGAACCTGCGATGTGTTCTCTTTACCCCTTGCTCTGTTGTTGCAATGTGGAAACCCCATCCTTATAGGTAGCGCCTGTGCAGCAAAAACAGATTTTCTGGTTCCCCTGAAGCAGCAGTCTTCCTGAGCTAATAAAATACCACTTCCTTCCAGGGCGGCTTCTATGCGTTGGGCCGCGGCCTCAAAATCCGCATCACCTAGATCTCTAATTCCTTGACTTTATCCAATCTTCAGGCAGCAACAAGATATCCAGTCAGTCTTAAGCCTAAGCATATCAATTGGTAGTTTCCACTTAACTGTTCACTTATGAATTTCGTATATTTCACGCTGTATAAAGGTCTCGGTAGGACACTCAATTAACTTCACTTCATCCTCAACCAGATGACACGCAAAGAAACAAAAGCTGTTTTAAGTGACGTGTAAAAATGTTCATGTCATTCGCTTTGATTCAACCGTCCACTTATTTCGTTCCAAAGGAAAAAAGGGTGCATGGGGTTGGATTTGTGCGTCAGGAAGCCGTGCTGGTGCGTTGCTGAAAGCCCGCTTTTCATACGATGATGTGCCACATTTTATACGTCGGGTCGTTCTACGACTTCCGACTCCGCTGGTGTGAGGCCTGTGGGCTAGTAGTTGGAGACATTCCACTGTGAACTTTCCGTGTATTGGGGGTACCTGCAACCGAATTCTAATCCTGCGGTGACCTTATATGATTCAAGGAATGGTAAACTACCAGGCACGTAATTATGTTTGGACTTCCGGAGACGACCGTAAAATAGCAGGACGCATGGTATCTGGTTTTTCTAGCTTATTTTTAACCCTCATTAGTGCATGATACTGACCAAGATGTCCCCTTCACTCCCCGTTGGACAGCCGGTAATTTAACTGTGACCGATCTGCCTCTCGGACGCCGAATAAGGGTTCCTGTCTTCCTTGATCAACATTTTTTCCCTGATCAACCACCGACCGATATCCTTGAGGATGTTATTGATTGTAAGTAGAAGTGTCGAGCTTTTCAGCTGGATATGAACCGCTGGGCCGAACTGCTTTCGTACTTTAACCTCTATTTCATGCACATTCGGCTTGATGTGCTCCTTGTGAGTTCATACTGCGAAATCTTTCCGTATCTTCTGATAAGCCTGAATGACTTTCAAGCTTCATTATTGCTTTTGCGAATCTCATCATCCTGTCTTTTCCAACACGACAGTGTCATGATCTCTGACCCTCCTATGAGAAGCAAAACGTTGAAAATCCTGCGAGACGTCGTAATTCTCCCCAGTTTTTGCTTAAGTGCAACTCTACTTCCTACTATTTGCCTGTTCATGGTAAGATGTGTGCCCTCCATATCAGATGACACACGACCACCCTCCAATAACTGCGGTGCCATTAGCCCAGCAGTTTCGAACACCGGGTTGGCAGAGGTAATTTGATAGATTTGTGACAGTTCTTACCTAGAAACGCACTACAGAGTGCAGGGCCCAGCAGCTAAAATGACAGCCTCAGAAAAGGTGAATGCACGATCCTCATCACACAGACATCTTGTACGAAAAACCTCCTGAACACTTAACCTGACGAGGAAACACTACCTCTACGCAGACAACTAAGAGAGGTGTAAAACACAGGGGAAGCCAAAAAGAAGCAGAATATAATGGGCTAACCTGGAAGCACTGTTAACAATTTCAGTGCTAGAGAGAAGACCAATGTACTGACTACACTAATCAGTACTCATTCAAAATCGCTGCGCAAAAATGATACGAACATCAGCAATACTCTTGAGTATCGTTAAATCCCGATATGACAGCTTCACTTCTACCTATCTTGCATAAGGTCCGGAAATACCGGCCGCTAACAGTGGCACGGTCTCGACCTAAATTCCCCTTTTGTTACCTTTGCATGAAGTCTGTTCCGGTCGTACAAAATCCATCTCGAGGCGACCACCCTTTAACGATTTTTGGCCTCGACTCTGCTAACCTAAGATTATAACCCATGAGTCGTATACTCGTGGCTGCTACCAGAAGTTCTGCTACAAGTTGAAAATCTCTGTAGCATGGGAAACACTAACAGGACCCCCTTTTTTCTTTTGTACTCACAGCCATTTTCTTCATTCCCTACGAACAACCTAGTAATCTTCTATTCCATCCGATTTAGTACCCCTCTTTTCTACTTGGCACGATGCGTTCGAGTTCCTAACCACTTTGGGCAGTTCTCAACTCTGTCCTAATAAACGTTTGCACTTGCCCACAGCGTGTGATAGCTTTTGCTCGACGGACCATTTGTTTAACCCAACCGCGTCTAACCATAAGACTGGACTGGAGGGTTTGTCTATCCTTTTCAAACTACCCAAAAACAAGTTATACGAAGAAATTAAGGATGCCGATAGATCACCTCTGCATACCGGAATCCTTAGTGGTCCTAGAAATAGTTGCTAAAGAACCCCACTGCACGCTTGTACTCTATGTCCGCGCGGAATTTCCGCTCCATTGGGAACGTCCTGATCCACGCGAACAGTCTAAGAGCTACGCCACATGATCACAACTATAGAAAAAGTGGATGATGATTCACCGAATAGAAGGCCTTGTTGAAAGCGAGATAAAAGAGGTCAACATGTTCTCCTTTCGAAAGTCCTTCTGTAGGTTTATCGAGAGATCAAAGTTTTGGTGGTGCACGATTATTTTTCATGTACCCATGCTGGTATGCCGAAACAAAATTGTTGTTCGTAAGGTGTATCCCTACCTGATGTGAATATTCATTTTAAAGTCTTAGGTACCACACTTGTGGGACGCATTGGCCCGTATCTGGTTGTCTGTTCTCCGCTAACTTTCAAGCGCAAGGGGAAAATCGTGGTTGGGTTTCAATCTTCCGGCAGACAAGCAGTTATCAGAGGCCTGCAAAAGAGGTTTAAGGGTGATTCAGCCACAAACTCAGCCTGCCTTTTCAGTACGGCCGAACTTATTTCCATCAGCCTAGCAGCCTCATTTACTTATGGCCCAAAGATTCAGACCAATATTCTCCCCTGATACTGTGAGTCCATCTATCTTCACGTTGTTTCCTTTTAGAGTGTGCCCATTCTCCTGAATTCTTTCAGGTTGCAGCATGTGCTCCCGTAGGAAGATCAGGTACGATAACCGCATTCTTCCACCATTCCGAGGGACAACATTCGGCTTATTTTATATCTCTTCACAGGTTGCGCATAAAACCAGTTCAGATTTTACTCAGTTGTGAAACTCTCAGCGTTCGAAGCTAACCAGTTCCTATAGCAGAGAGGGCACTTCTTTTGGGCCGATGGCGCATTGTCCTGGCGGCGGGAGGATCTAGGTGCCTCTTCTGGATGCCGTTTTGTTTAAACATTTTCCTGATATTACGTTTTCCAAACCGAACCCGCTTTACGTTACCCCTCAACCAGAGGGAGCACCACTTTGAGTTACTCTCCATAACGAAGCAAGTTCAACCATAATGACTGCGAGCTTTGTTTCTGCGTTGTTCCAACGGAGATTCACAGTGTTTTCAAAGAAGACGAGATTTGTCTCACGAGCTGTCTTGCAAAGTTCCTGCCCGTTCATGCTGAGAAAAACTCCGCGACACTTATCCGTGACATTACTACTTTCGATTTTAGTTCTTCCGAATGATCCTGTGGGCATCCCAACGAAGTGACGTCTTGACGGGGTCCTGCCGAAAGCCGTCGAGGCACTTGTTGGTAACTAGGTACAGAATTGCAACGTCTTGACATAATCTCCCCCTCATTACTTGCTTCATGTGTTGAACTGGAGTCTTGGACAGTGACAACTTCGGTAATTTCGCCCAAAATATCTCTCTTAAAAACACGTAACACAGTCTAGCCTACATTGTGTGCATTGAAGTTCTGCAGGATAATCATCTTTTAGTACTAACAGTCGTCTCACAAGCGGTTGAAGGTTTGCGTATTCCTCTGATAACGGGGAACCAGGGCCATAGAAGACACGAATGACTGCTACGCTCTAATTCTTGATTTTTACATTACAACCAATCAACCGCGCACTTGGCATCGCAAAAGCCTCACCATCGTATCGTTCGTAATGATGAGCCACCAACTTCCTGAACCCCTGTCAGGCGTCTTTCTAGTATGTCCTGTCTGTAAACTATAAATCCTTCGGGAGGGTGTCTTTCTACTTGCACGTAACGCTTCGAAAACTTCTCCATCAATGCTATGACATCTGACGCTGTCGACATTACACTCCACTTCATCCGCCTTTTTTTCTAACGCTGCATATATTGGTGTATATAAAAATGCCTCACCTATAAAGTTACCTCCTCTTTTAGGGTCATCATCGAAGCGTAAATTAAACGCTGTCCGAAAGCATGCTGTCTTTTTGACTCGACTTTATGACCATCACTGGCATGTACAGGGGCTCACCTTCTGTGTTCTGCCATGCAGTTGCAATCCTATGGGTCCAGCAGGCGGCGAAATCGAGCATCGGTTGACTGAAATCGAGATGAGGCACCCCTTACACCAAGAGGTTTAAGTCGCACACAGCGGATGAGTCCGTTGAGTGGGTGTCTAGAGTACTCGTACCGCAATACTCCGGGATTGCAGTCATGTCAACGACTGTTCCACTTGACAGAGGAATTGCGGGCTTTTAAACGGCCCACCTTTTCGTTGCAACAGTGCTTCCCTGATGCCACAATAGCCTCTGCAGGCAGAAGTGGGAGAATCGAAAGCCAGCGTAACTCTCCAAATGTTGTCTGTAGTACACATTTCCCGGATGATACTGAACTGATTGTACAACCAAGACTGACCGCGACTGGCAGAAACCATGAAGGAAGCATTACTTTAACCCTCCTCCGTTTAGCTTACAGAGCCTCTGTGGTTAGGGACGAAAATGTTCTAAGAAAACAGGGTTAGGCCTTCAAGCCCGCCAGACAGACGGCTCACAAGCGGCTTGTAGGAAGGCGTAGTGGTTTGAAATACACAGTGAGAATCACGGGCTTACTGAGCCCATATACATGATTTGCTTTCACTCGGCAACAATAACAGTGGTTCAGCGGTGTCATAATGCATTTCATACTATGTACAATGTAGTTGTTCAAGCTGTTAAACAACAACACAACGTTCAGTTACCGATTACAACAACCACGGACTACCAGAATATGCACCACTACATTTAGTCACGGTTTTACAATAAATAAGTTAAGACGATCTCATATTGAGCTCACCAGTACCCTAGAAGTGCCCGGTAGTACCCGCGGCTGTTGTACACCAGATACAAACCAAGACTTTCTCACCTCGAAGGAGAACAAAACAACACGTTCCTGTAAACGTACAACAACGGACGTATTGAATCATCATATTCAAACGCAAGTGCAATCTGATACGAAGCGCACTCTGTCACCTCTGAAACAACTTCACAAACAAACATCAATCACTTTATTTTCTCACTGCGTAAGTCGTGTCTGTCTTACTTAGTCTTTCGGTTGTTGTTTTTCGCTCGCTTCAGCGGGTTGCCGCCGGAACTCGTGCGGTAGAATAGCGTTACACGAAGATAACACATAATGACATATAGCAACTAAATTCGGAATGTCTGGTCTGCTATAATTTGTACCGCGTCAGGAGCTCTTGGTTTGCGGTAGATTGTTTTCACCGGATATTCGGTCAAATTTGCCAGATCTACCGGATTTTTGTGTGCCCCATGAAATGCGAGTTATCGTCGGCTACCTCTCGTAATTTCATTGGCTAATGGCACTGGTGGTGGCTATTTAAAATGGAAACTTGGAAATGATGCTTCATACACTCGCTTATACAGCAAAATACCCTGTTTCATGCATTAATGTGTAAAGCAGTGGGCTACAATGTTGCGGACGCCATTTTTGTTTTTGATTGTGTAAGTCGTGTGCATGTCTTACTGGGCCTTTGGCCCACGCTTGTTTTATTGTCCCCTTTCAGAAGGCTATCGTTGAAACCTCTACTTTGGAGGGACACTCTCTCCCGGCGTCTCCATATTGTTCAAAGTTGGTTGGAGAATGTAACGGGTACGCGAAGCCAGAGCGTCTGGCTTGTCGTCCGCCTACCTTACTGCGACGTTGGTTCATGCTCATCAGTGTTGCTTCCTTTAGGAGCACTCTAGCTGAAACCACTAATACGGAAGAATCCTGCTCAGGTGTCTCTGCGTTGCATAAAGTTGGTTCACGAGGGTAACAGGTAACCGAAGCCAAACGTCCGGTTTGTCTGTTACATGTACTTTACCAGTTTTCTATCTCATTGTTGTCAGAACTTGGAATGCGCATAAATGTATGTGGTGCGGCTGGTTACCAAACATCTATAACTTTACGCTGCATATGTAAATAACATTACTATCTCTTGCAGACGAATATGAACTTATGAAACTGCTGCATTTCAACAACAAATTACACTATCCTTCAGTGAGCGCTGGTGGGTATGTTTTCTTTTGACTACGATGTGTGTAAACTTGCACCTCGTTTTCCACTGTTGTATCTACACTTGCACAACCATATATGTTGTCATGGTGATTGAGGATTTAGTATGCAACAGGCTGAAATATGCAGTCGCAAACGCAACCAGGATTGGTTTCCACACGGTAACATTGATTTCCCTCGGAGACCAATGAAACTGTAATTTAGTCAGAACACAAATGATTTGGCGGAAGCATCAGCAGTCTCTAATAAGAGACTGCTGATGCTTCCGCCAAATCATTTGTGTTCTGACTAAATTACAGTTTCATTGGTCTCCGAGGGAAATCAATGTTACCGTGTGGAAACCAATCCTGGTTGCGTTTGCGACTGCATATTTCAGCCTGTTGCATACTAAATCCTCAATCACCATGACAACATATATGGTTGTGCAAGTGTAGATACAACAGTGGAAAACGAGGTGCAAGTTTACACACATCGTAGTCAAAAGAAAACATACCCACCAGCGCTCACTGAAGGATAGTGTAATTTGTTGTTGAAATGCAGCAGTTTCATAAGTTCATATTCGTCTGCAAGAGATAGTAATGTTATTTACATATGCAGCGTAAAGTTATAGATGTTTGGTAACCAGCCGCACCACATACATTTATGCGCATTCCAAGTTCTGACAACAATGAGATAGAAAACTGGTAAAGTACATGTAACAGACAAACCGGACGTTTGGCTTCGGTTACCTGTTACCCTCGTGAACCAACTTTATGCAACGCAGAGACACCTGAGCAGGATTCTTCCGTATTAGTGGTTTCAGCTAGAGTGCTCCTAAAGGAAGCAACACTGATGAGCATGAACCAACGTCGCAGTAAGGTAGGCGGACGACAAGCCAGACGCTCTGGCTTCGCGTACCCGTTACATTCTCCAACCAACTTTGAACAATATGGAGACGCCGGGAGAGAGTGTCCCTCCAAAGTAGAGGTTTCAACGATAGCCTTCTGAAAGGGGACAATAAAACAAGCGTGGGCCAAAGGCCCAGTAAGACATGCACACGACTTACACAATCAAAAACAAAAATGGCGTCCGCAACATTGTAGCCCACTGCTTTACACATTAATGCATGAAACAGGGTATTTTGCTGTATAAGCGAGTGTATGAAGCATCATTTCCAAGTTTCCATTTTAAATAGCCACCACCAGTGCCATTAGCCAATGAAATTACGAGAGGTAGCCGACGATAACTCGCATTTCATGGGGCACACAAAAATCCGGTAGATCTGGCAAATTTGACCGAATATCCGGTGAAAACAATCTACCGCAAACCAAGAGCTCCTGACGCGGTACAAATTATAGCAGACCAGACATTCCGAATTTAGTTGCTATATGTCATTATGTGTTATCTTCGTGTAACGCTATTCTACCGCACGAGTTCCGGCGGCAACCCGCTGAAGCGAGCGAAAAACAACAACCGAAAGACTAAGTAAGACAGACACGACTTACGCAGTGAGAAAATAAAGTGATTGATGTTTGTTTGTGAAGTTGTTTCAGAGGTGACAGAGTGCGCTTCGTATCAGATTGCACTTGCGTTTGAATATGATGATTCAATACGTCCGTTGTTGTACGTTTACAGGAACGTGTTGTTTTGTTCTCCTTCGAGGTGAGAAAGTCTTGGTTTGTATCTGGTGTACAACAGCCGCGGGTACTACCGGGCACTTCTAGGGTACTGGTGAGCTCAATATGAGATCGTCTTAACTTATTTATTGTAAAACCGTGACTAAATGTAGTGGTGCATATTCTGGTAGTCCGTGGTTGTTGTAATCGGTAACTGAACGTTGTGTTGTTGTTTAACAGCTTGAACAACTACATTGTACATAGTATGAAATGCATTATGACACCGCTGAACCACTGTTATTGTTGCCGAGTGAAAGCAAATCATGTATATGGGCTCAGTAAGCCCGTGATTCTCACTGTGTATTTCAAACCACTACGCCTTCCTACAAGCCGCTTGTGAGCCGTCTGTCTGGCGGGCTTGAAGGCCTAACCCTGTTTTCTTAGAACATTTTCGTCCCTAACCACAGAGGCTCTGTAAGCTAAACGGAGGAGGGTTAAAGTAATGCTTCCTTCATGGTTTCTGCCAGTCGCGGTCAGTCTTGGTTGTACAATCAGTTCAGTATCATCCGGGAAATGTGTACTACAGACAACATTTGGAGAGTTACGCTGGCTTTCGATTCTCCCACTTCTGCCTGCAGAGGCTATTGTGGCATCAGGGAAGCACTGTTGCAACGAAAAGGTGGGCCGTTTAAAAGCCCGCAATTCCTCTGTCAAGTGGAACAGTCGTTGACATGACTGCAATCCCGGAGTATTGCGGTACGAGTACTCTAGACACCCACTCAACGGACTCATCCGCTGTGTGCGACTTAAACCTCTTGGTGTAAGGGGTGCCTCATCTCGATTTCAGTCAACCGATGCTCGATTTCGCCGCCTGCTGGACCCATAGGATTGCAACTGCATGGCAGAACACAGAAGGTGAGCCCCTGTACATGCCAGTGATGGTCATAAAGTCGAGTCAAAAAGACAGCATGCTTTCGGACAGCGTTTAATTTACGCTTCGATGATGACCCTAAAAGAGGAGGTAACTTTATAGGTGAGGCATTTTTATATACACCAATATATGCAGCGTTAGAAAAAAAGGCGGATGAAGTGGAGTGTAATGTCGACAGCGTCAGATGTCATAGCATTGATGGAGAAGTTTTCGAAGCGTTACGTGCAAGTAGAAAGACACCCTCCCGAAGGATTTATAGTTTACAGACAGGACATACTAGAAAGACGCCTGACAGGGGTTCAGGAAGTTGGTGGCTCATCATTACGAACGATACGATGGTGAGGCTTTTGCGATGCCAAGTGCGCGGTTGATTGGTTGTAATGTAAAAATCAAGAATTAGAGCGTAGCAGTCATTCGTGTCTTCTATGGCCCTGGTTCCCCGTTATCAGAGGAATACGCAAACCTTCAACCGCTTGTGAGACGACTGTTAGTACTAAAAGATGATTATCCTGCAGAACTTCAATGCACACAATGTAGGCTAGACTGTGTTACGTGTTTTTAAGAGAGATATTTTGGGCGAAATTACCGAAGTTGTCACTGTCCAAGACTCCAGTTCAACACATGAAGCAAGTAATGAGGGGGAGATTATGTCAAGACGTTGCAATTCTGTACCTAGTTACCAACAAGTGCCTCGACGGCTTTCGGCAGGACCCCGTCAAGACGTCACTTCGTTGGGATGCCCACAGGATCATTCGGAAGAACTAAAATCGAAAGTAGTAATGTCACGGATAAGTGTCGCGGAGTTTTTCTCAGCATGAACGGGCAGGAACTTTGCAAGACAGCTCGTGAGACAAATCTCGTCTTCTTTGAAAACACTGTGAATCTCCGTTGGAACAACGCAGAAACAAAGCTCGCAGTCATTATGGTTGAACTTGCTTCGTTATGGAGAGTAACTCAAAGTGGTGCTCCCTCTGGTTGAGGGGTAACGTAAAGCGGGTTCGGTTTGGAAAACGTAATATCAGGAAAATGTTTAAACAAAACGGCATCCAGAAGAGGCACCTAGATCCTCCCGCCGCCAGGACAATGCGCCATCGGCCCAAAAGAAGTGCCCTCTCTGCTATAGGAACTGGTTAGCTTCGAACGCTGAGAGTTTCACAACTGAGTAAAATCTGAACTGGTTTTATGCGCAACCTGTGAAGAGATATAAAATAAGCCGAATGTTGTCCCTCGGAATGGTGGAAGAATGCGGTTATCGTACCTGATCTTCCTACGGGAGCACATGCTGCAACCTGAAAGAATTCAGGAGAATGGGCACACTCTAAAAGGAAACAACGTGAAGATAGATGGACTCACAGTATCAGGGGAGAATATTGGTCTGAATCTTTGGGCCATAAGTAAATGAGGCTGCTAGGCTGATGGAAATAAGTTCGGCCGTACTGAAAAGGCAGGCTGAGTTTGTGGCTGAATCACCCTTAAACCTCTTTTGCAGGCCTCTGATAACTGCTTGTCTGCCGGAAGATTGAAACCCAACCACGATTTTCCCCTTGCGCTTGAAAGTTAGCGGAGAACAGACAACCAGATACGGGCCAATGCGTCCCACAAGTGTGGTACCTAAGACTTTAAAATGAATATTCACATCAGGTAGGGATACACCTTACGAACAACAATTTTGTTTCGGCATACCAGCATGGGTACATGAAAAATAATCGTGCACCACCAAAACTTTGATCTCTCGATAAACCTACAGAAGGACTTTCGAAAGGAGAACATGTTGACCTCTTTTATCTCGCTTTCAACAAGGCCTTCTATTCGGTGAATCATCATCCACTTTTTCTATAGTTGTGATCATGTGGCGTAGCTCTTAGACTGTTCGCGTGGATCAGGACGTTCCCAATGGAGCGGAAATTCCGCGCGGACATAGAGTACAAGCGTGCAGTGGGGTTCTTTAGCAACTATTTCTAGGACCACTAAGGATTCCGGTATGCAGAGGTGATCTATCGGCATCCTTAATTTCTTCGTATAACTTGTTTTTGGGTAGTTTGAAAAGGATAGACAAACCCTCCAGTCCAGTCTTATGGTTAGACGCGGTTGGGTTAAACAAATGGTCCGTCGAGCAAAAGCTATCACACGCTGTGGGCAAGTGCAAACGTTTATTAGGACAGAGTTGAGAACTGCCCAAAGTGGTTAGGAACTCGAACGCATCGTGCCAAGTAGAAAAGAGGGGTACTAAATCGGATGGAATAGAAGATTACTAGGTTGTTCGTAGGGAATGAAGAAAATGGCTGTGAGTACAAAAGAAAAAAGGGGGTCCTGTTAGTGTTTCCCATGCTACAGAGATTTTCAACTTGTAGCAGAACTTCTGGTAGCAGCCACGAGTATACGACTCATGGGTTATAATCTTAGGTTAGCAGAGTCGAGGCCAAAAATCGTTAAAGGGTGGTCGCCTCGAGATGGATTTTGTACGACCGGAACAGACTTCATGCAAAGGTAACAAAAGGGGAATTTAGGTCGAGACCGTGCCACTGTTAGCGGCCGGTATTTCCGGACCTTATGCAAGATAGGTAGAAGTGAAGCTGTCATATCGGGATTTAACGATACTCAAGAGTATTGCTGATGTTCGTATCATTTTTGCGCAGCGATTTTGAATGAGTACTGATTAGTGTAGTCAGTACATTGGTCTTCTCTCTAGCACTGAAATTGTTAACAGTGCTTCCAGGTTAGCCCATTATATTCTGCTTCTTTTTGGCTTCCCCTGTGTTTTACACCTCTCTTAGTTGTCTGCGTAGAGGTAGTGTTTCCTCGTCAGGTTAAGTGTTCAGGAGGTTTTTCGTACAAGATGTCTGTGTGATGAGGATCGTGCATTCACCTTTTCTGAGGCTGTCATTTTAGCTGCTGGGCCCTGCACTCTGTAGTGCGTTTCTAGGTAAGAACTGTCACAAATCTATCAAATTACCTCTGCCAACCCGGTGTTCGAAACTGCTGGGCTAATGGCACCGCAGTTATTGGAGGGTGGTCGTGTGTCATCTGATATGGAGGGCACACATCTTACCATGAACAGGCAAATAGTAGGAAGTAGAGTTGCACTTAAGCAAAAACTGGGGAGAATTACGACGTCTCGCAGGATTTTCAACGTTTTGCTTCTCATAGGAGGGTCAGAGATCATGACACTGTCGTGTTGGAAAAGACAGGATGATGAGATTCGCAAAAGCAATAATGAAGCTTGAAAGTCATTCAGGCTTATCAGAAGATACGGAAAGATTTCGCAGTATGAACTCACAAGGAGCACATCAAGCCGAATGTGCATGAAATAGAGGTTAAAGTACGAAAGCAGTTCGGCCCAGCGGTTCATATCCAGCTGAAAAGCTCGACACTTCTACTTACAATCAATAACATCCTCAAGGATATCGGTCGGTGGTTGATCAGGGAAAAAATGTTGATCAAGGAAGACAGGAACCCTTATTCGGCGTCCGAGAGGCAGATCGGTCACAGTTAAATTACCGGCTGTCCAACGGGGAGTGAAGGGGACATCTTGGTCAGTATCATGCACTAATGAGGGTTAAAAATAAGCTAGAAAAACCAGATACCATGCGTCCTGCTATTTTACGGTCGTCTCCGGAAGTCCAAACATAATTACGTGCCTGGTAGTTTACCATTCCTTGAATCATATAAGGTCACCGCAGGATTAGAATTCGGTTGCAGGTACCCCCAATACACGGAAAGTTCACAGTGGAATGTCTCCAACTACTAGCCCACAGGCCTCACACCAGCGGAGTCGGAAGTCGTAGAACGACCCGACGTATAAAATGTGGCACATCATCGTATGAAAAGCGGGCTTTCAGCAACGCACCAGCACGGCTTCCTGACGCACAAATCCAACCCCATGCACCCTTTTTTCCTTTGGAACGAAATAAGTGGACGGTTGAATCAAAGCGAATGACATGAACATTTTTACACGTCACTTAAAACAGCTTTTGTTTCTTTGCGTGTCATCTGGTTGAGGATGAAGTGAAGTTAATTGAGTGTCCTACCGAGACCTTTATACAGCGTGAAATATACGAAATTCATAAGTGAACAGTTAAGTGGAAACTACCAATTGATATGCTTAGGCTTAAGACTGACTGGATATCTTGTTGCTGCCTGAAGATTGGATAAAGTCAAGGAATTAGAGATCTAGGTGATGCGGATTTTGAGGCCGCGGCCCAACGCATAGAAGCCGCCCTGGAAGGAAGTGGTATTTTATTAGCTCAGGAAGACTGCTGCTTCAGGGGAACCAGAAAATCTGTTTTTGCTGCACAGGCGCTACCTATAAGGATGGGGTTTCCACATTGCAACAACAGAGCAAGGGGTAAAGAGAACACATCGCAGGTTCCGAAAGATGATTGCAAAGTTTAAAAGTATGACATTACTAAGCAGGTTAACCAGACGTTTTTCGCTCATTAAGGACGCTGGAGGTGATCTTACCGGAGTTTCCTGGCTGTCAAGGAGGACCGCGAAGACGGGAAAGCATTCGTTGGATCAAGTTGGAAACTGAACGCCCCACCGACTTGATACAGGTCTTCATAAGGAATGAACTGGGGTAAAAGTTGGCGACCAGGCTTCCGCATGTTGGGCAACAAAATCTTGAAATTACCAACTGCCTGCTGCGGTGGCATACGCCATATTGACCGGCTCCGAGTACCGACGTCATAAGCACTGGATGTTGGTGTTCCGGGAGATGGTGTGAAAATTATCTGTGTCCCGAGGCTGCGGTTTGATTTTTATTTCTTTCATCTTATTATGAACACGTTTGTTTGTGCGAGTATGTGTGTGAGTTCACATCAGTGGATTGTGTAGTTGTTCGAGCTGTTCACCCCTCTTCTTTCCAATTTCTCCACTTTATTTTCCTCCCCCCTATCTCACCCGTTTTCTTCCTGAAAGCATGCCACGGTTTGATAAACATAAGTGTTTACGCCGTTCATGGTGGCAAATGGAATATCATTAAAGCGCCGCGCATTCAATGGGCATGCCATGTCAGCTCACGGTTTTGCCACCACGCACCACCACCGGCAGCCTTCTGTTTGCTGAAACGAAAGCAGTGTATTTGTATCCTTTGATTGTTGCCACACAATGACGACGTTGGGCCCACGAATGAGAGAAACTGGATATCACTGACATTCGCTGCATGTTCTGTGAACTGAACTAAGTTTTCCACCTTACGTTTGCCAGAAGTGGGCAAGTCATCCTCTTAAACAGGTGTATCGCGCAGTGATGGAACATGTCAATGGTACAAGAGAGCGAGCACATTTTTGTAGGAGGTGTTAAGTCGTGTGAACTGAATTTAACCCTAGGGTGTCTCTTTCGTTCTGTCCTGTTTGCGGTGCCACACTCGACAATGTCGACTCTTTCAAACGGGGTTAGACGGATCATCGCTGTCCGGTGTACGACTGTTTGCCCGTCCTGCTGACCTTCGTGTACCAGACCACTCTTCTTGAGGGAAAGGTGTTGGTGTGTCTGCTTGTGCGGTTAACTGTGTGACTATATCTGTATAAACTGTTTGTTATTGTTTGTTGGCGGCAGAACTTCCGGCAAAGATGGCGGTGCATCCGTTCACGCTCACATTTCCTCAAGTACTGTCCAACTTACCGATCACATAATATCTGCAATATCTGAATTCATCTGTTGCTTCATGGTGCCCAACAAATCAAACAGTCGGTTATTTGCTGTGCTTCCTTGCTGTCAGTTTTCTGCCCTTTCTTGACATAGCTACTCACCACCAGGTTGGAAAGGATAATGTATTTAGGATACTTCTATTTCTGAATTACGGATACTTTGCGCTGCATGGAATCACCCTTCGTGCTGACTCACGCTCAAGCTCCGAGAACTCAGTCGCTAGGATGTTCACTAACTCAATACTTTCCTTGGGCCAAATGGAGCGCCAGCAGAATTACACGCGACGTCAAGCTGGTCGAGCCTTATCTCGGCTGAACTACGTTCTTACCAGAGAGGACGTTGAGCTTAACAATTTCAACCTAGCAGCCTTGCCAGGACCTGGTAACAACGTGACTATCATGTTCAATGTTTTCCGCAACACTATCTCTCTTATAAAATGTCACATCAACCTAAGGCAAATGGATACGGAGCCTTTTGGAATTCATTTGTCTTTCTAGATTCCCTAGAGCATTAGCCGAATTTGTTTCACAAAAGGTCTGCTCACAAATCTTTCCAACCCCCTCAACACATTGGCTGAATTTGGCACGTTCCTTTCAACAGCTGACTGCCGTAAGGCTCCCTCTGAGCTCCGTTGCTGCGTAACCGGATTAATGTTTAGTGGCCGGATGGCTTATAAGATCCTTGAAATATCTGGACTGAATCCGGTGGCAAGTCCCCAGATCGTATTCAAAACCGACATGCGCCTCTCATTTGTCAAGAGCGTATCTGTTGACGACAACGACTCATAAGTCGATTTCTTCTGCACACTAGAAGCTCGTTTCGCTTCAGGTCTTCCGTTTTCAAAAGAAAATCTGGTGTTGCCCAGTTAACAAACCCTGAAGTCCTACCAGAACAGATGCTGAATCTGCCACCTTATTAGCAGATTACTAAGAAAGTATGTTCCCAACCATGTTTATTGCAATGAATGGTGATCGCGGAAACCTGCTGATTAATCGGGGTACCCCAATTTTACTCGCAGTGTCTGTCGACAGGTTAAATCTAGAAAAGTCGCGTCTGCGCGCGTATATAAACCCTAAGTCCATCACGCAACCGACTCTGATAGCATGGGGAAGGCAGCCTAACATCAATTTTCCCATCAACAAGATGCTCGACCTTGAATCTGCAGTGAGCGACAATTTACGTGGACACGACCAAGTGCAACAAGTCGAGTACTGGAGGGGCGCAAAAGCGCGAGCGAAGCAAAGGTACCCATGAACAAATGTCCGGCAGCGGGAATTGAGAACGAAAAAACTGCACGAAAACAGTCCTCGACCAATAATCTATGTCACACCTCAGTACTATATCGAGTATAACGTTCGCGGGAAAAATGCTATGTCGTCTCTCTAATTCAGATGGTTGTGTTGTGATAACATACAACGTGCCGCCATTTTGTTTGAACGCATGTACTCCCTTCCGCCCTCTTTCGGGTCGTCGAACAGACGGGATTGCCTCGTCCTTGCACTGCACTGGGGAGAATGACCAATCAGCGCCCGAGGTAAACGGTCAGTGAACGTAAGGCCACTTCTGATTGAGGGCTTGCTTCCGGCCTGTGGGATCCCTTATGTACATGGACAAAGACACCATGTAAAATGAATCTCCCTTGGTATCTGTGTTGTGTTAATATATGTTTCTTCTTGCCTCGTGACTTTTCTTTTATGGGATGGACCGTATTGTGCTGCGATTGCGAACGTTGGACATTGTGTGCCGGCACTTGCGATCGGCTCGTTGGAGTAGTAGTGTCAGCTTTTGCATGGAAGACATGGAAATTACTACTTAGAAGGCTCCGACTGTATGAAGGGCAATGACCATAGAGAACTGAGTGGATGTTGGCAGAGAGAGTGGCCACCGACTTCCATTCAAACATACAGCAGACGTCAAGCGCTCAACGTGGGCATCTGCTTAAGCATCAAGCACCATCGACACCGTCGTCCATCCAGGTAACACACGGATCAGTTAGGTCTTGTGTGACTGTGTAACATACAAGCCGGCCGTCTTTACTCTGATTGTCAGTTACACCTGAGGACCAGCTCTGGGGCGACGTGGAGACACCGAGGGTTAGCGTCCTTCCGAAGTAGAGATTCTAGCAACAGTCCTATAAGAGTGAACAACACAAACAACCATGAGCCAAACGCCCAATAAGCCATGCACACGACTCGCAAACGATAACTGGAACGGCGTCGACAGCACAACAGCGCACCTTGTTACGCAATTCAAAATCAACCCATGCGCGCTTGTCGGTTTAAGCCGCACATTGCAACTATACCTGTCAAACCGCACTAAATTAAGGACAGCCTATCTGGACCGGAAAAATTTCCATTCTTTGTTTTGTTTGATGGCGTCGAAAACTCTACCAGTCCCATGAGCATGGGATTCACTAAACGGCCCAAACGCGAATTGGTTGCCGTGAGTTGAGAAGTGGCCAACATAATTCAAACATTCAAGGATAGTCGCTGTGCCCTTCCACTTAACAACGGAACAATCGGTGTTCTTGCTAACGCATGCATGTTGCTTAAGTTGCTCGTACGTGATATTCTTTTCAGCCAATTATCCACCGAAACTTCCTTTCTAATACCCGGCGTGTCTCCTGTACGGAGGTTGTGTGTGCAATAGACCCCTCCTTGGTCACTTATCAACGAATGCCGTCAGTCGACCAAAGCACAACAAGCGATGTTGAGTATCCTGAGTTTGCTAAGGTGATTGACCGGGTAAACTACGTTATGCTACGCCGTGAACCACGTTACCTTGCTGTTTAAGACGGTCTCCTTCTCCAATCTAGCAGATCGCAGATACCGTGTTCGTGTTACCTCCTACTCTACAAACGCACACCGCAGAAGTTGTAGATAACGTCGAGTATGGCGTGACGACAAAGCTTACAAGGACTATGCCTTCCTATAAAGCTACTCAAACACTTTTTGCTTGGTTTCAGATCTGGTTTCGAAGTCATTGATGCACACCCGACATGTCACTAGGCTCGCTTGGAATTGTAACGGCACTACCCTTTGGTCTTTGTCTACCGAGGAGATCTACGGGAAATCCTCATCTGACACATTCTAATCCACCAAACGCGGAGGCTACTGCCAAAAACGACGGCCGGGTCCTGGTTCTCCTCAAGCGGGTCTCAGATCAGTTACGCGTCGACTTTGTTAGATCTCACCTTGAGAGTGCTACTGCGATATGATCTCCATATCTTCAGAGAGATCAGGCCTCACTTAAGGCCACCCAACGAAGATCAACAGAGGCTGTCTTCAGAGTGCAAATATCTGAAGAAAGGCTCAACGAAGTTGTAATACACTCACCCAAGTTTGGAAGACTGCAAAGCCATCTGTTTACTTTTTTGATTCTTAGTTCACCAACAACCAACGCAAAGCTTTATCCAGGCCCATTTGACAGTAGACCTTTCGCAGGTTCTGGACTACTCGACCAACTTTCCAGTTTTTGAGAGATGACCAAACGCTTGGTGGTTTTTCAGCGGAAAGCCAAATTTCTTCGCATGACACAGTTTTCACTTGAAAAACCCATATGGATTGATACATTGCTTTTCTGTTATCCGGCGCTCGTGAATTGGATGCCGTATTTCTATGAAATGTCAAAAATGTGAATGGATTACAGAAGTAGTAGGAAATGTCGACACAAAAGACTGGTGAAAGTCGGACTCTGTCGGCTTGTACAGTGTACGAAGGGATGGGTGGGGCAAAACGGTATTCATGTACCTTCTAGTAAGTTTCCCAGCTGCTTCGGTATTTTTCGTTTATTTGTCTTAGTATTCTGAAACAAACTGTGCACTTTTTCTCAACACCGGCCTCAGGGCAACATTAATTCAGTGGTACACCGTGGGACAGAAATTAAAACGATTCATTAGCTAAATTGGACAAGCGTAAGGAGAAAAATGTCAGAACATTTCCGGCTGCCACTAAAGCAAGTTTTCCTGGAATAACTTTGTCAGAATCGGAAGAAGAATGAAATATCTCAGTGCGAATTGGGAAAACAGCAATACGTAACCTCAGTAAAGTTGAAGAGAATGGAAGTGGTTAGGTAAATTTTATACTTATCAATCATTACTGAGTGGGTGCTCTTCAGGAATCAGAACGAACTTCCAGAGACTTCGGTCCAATGCCACAATATGCACTGCCAAAGTAAAACTGAAAACTGTAATAACAAAGCACTCACCATTATACACCTTGGTCATGCGGTCGATATTAGAACGATAAATTTTGAACAAACAAGATAACCACTTATCTACCTACCCCAGCAATCGCCGAATATCTTGAGACCTCGCGCACACGAAGTGATTTATAGCGTAACTAAACAATTAACAGCCGACCAGAAACAAGTTTTCATTTCCCAACCAGAACGTGCGTATTTTATCACTCACTATCTCTCCAGTATATACACGGACAGTACTAAGTAGTGCAATTTGTGTCACATATGTCGTTTGAAGGACGTTCATGTGACGGGTCATTTGCACGAAGTGCAACCAGAGATCACGCTTTCAAACTAGAGTCGATTCAGAGGCGATCAGAATGTTGGCATATTTTCTCACAGTTGAGCGCATGTAAAGTTTGAAACTGTGTACCTAGTGGTATTGTTCGTTTATCATCTCGCCTGTTTCTGGGATTCGTTCGCATCGAATGTGACCTCAGAATGTCTGTCCCCAGTCTCTAGAATCAATATTCTGGGGCATAAAACATTCTTCTTCTTCTCTTGCCAACCAATTAAGCTAAGTGAAAACCTTACTTACTTACGGTCATGCTGTTCATGGCTTCTTCCCAACTTCTGCTCCAATGCAATGTAGTATTCATCCACTGTTCGCCGGGCACGGTCCTGAACCATACTCAAAGCGGACATCAAAAAACCAAAGGCCCCATGTTTCCGCAGACCTGGGTTGCAGTATCACTACGGAATTACTCTTCTTTAAACTTCGTAGGAGAGGGATCTGAAGGTTCCTGTCTCATCATCTACTATAAGCCTGGTCCGTGCTTTCTCACAGATTCCACTTGACGAGGCCTCCAGTGCTTTGACAACCGTCAATACTCCTTTCGGATTGTTTCGGTATAATTTTCTGCCTTTCGGTCTGAATGCATCACCTGCCATATTTCAAGATG
>LUCH01017736.1:0-26087 GCA_013368495.1 Paragonimus heterotremus
CTTCTCGTCACCGTATACCAAGAAGCCTTAAGCAATTCTTACCTACTGCCTTCTGCATCTTCAAATGTCGTTGATCAATGGTCGATATCTGAAGAGGAGGTCGACCGAACTGTCGGCAGTTTCCGACGTATTTCGTACGCCGGAAGTAACTCGACTGTTTCTGTCGGTAACTTGAGCCTTCTTCAAATGTGCAATTCGGATAATAAGGAACAACACCCGCTCACGCCAGAGTTTCATTCAGAAGCGCTAAAATCTACGGAGCACAAGGGATGACAGAACTCCGTGGTAAACCCCCAACGAACGGTGTGCCCGAAATATCACAATCTCTGCCTTCCGGTGAATCAGGGGAACCAACGTTGAATGCCGAAAGCCGAGAGAACAGCAGACAGACAGATGTGTGCTTGAACAGCGGCGACCATATCCGTCAAGATCGCGCAAGTTGAAATAGGCACTAGAAATACAATTCATGATTGTCATGAAGAATTAGAATGAAAATGAATACCACCTTGTTCAACAATGAAAACGAACCACGAAGTTACATCTACACAGGCCATGGTTGCAAACGATACGAACATTAGTGATTGAATATTGAACGGAATGGGAACAAACTGAAACGTGGACGGAACAAGTTAACTTAGTTGGATTGCATCTATGCAGTTCAAGGTTGTCGTAGAGACACGACATCACCAAAATGCTCCTGAAACGAGACAGACAGATCAATACTATTTGAACTCATGTTAACAGTACGGGATAAGACATCCTTTCGACGTATGCTCCACATTTATTTCGAGTGCGAACCAACGACGGCCAACGTACTTCGGACACATGATTAGTCGACGGGTTGCACAGGGTTGACGGGATGGGGTAGGGAGGAAACCACGCCACACGAAGGGGGTATACCATACAGGGGAAACTAACCATGTTGCTGTAGAATACATAAGAAATAACGTAGTCAGGTTGAGATTAATACACAGTTGGGACCGGAGCTTCAGGAATATCTCCCGTGGCTGTTCCTATAGGTGGACGTCGTCGAAACCGGAGCAGGAAATTGGATGCAACTGGACATAATCACATAACTCCTACTACGAGTCAACCGGAAGTGCGCACGTGACCAAAACAACAGTCCCGCTGGATTAGTCACGTACCAAAAAACAATTAACTTTATTTGGAGAGGACAGTGTATGGAGTTTGGCGAACCAGAAGTGGTTGGCAGGTGTCCCCTGCTAGCATCAATTGGGAATTGAGTTAGGGGTAAATTAAGGTGATTCAGGGGTGATTTAGGGATGGGTTTTTTGACCAGTAGTTTGTTGGTTGGTGAAAATGTGTGTAGTCGCCTGTGCATCAGCATACTGCCTGTTTATAGAATACATGGAGTACATAACACATAAGGATTACACTAAAATTAGGGAAGTATTGGTTGCACGCATAAACGAATTACTTGCTCAGCCGAACTCTTATCACTTCGGTTATTCACGCGCGTTTGTTCACATTCGCACTCTGTTGGCCGTGTCTGATGTTTGTTAACCTCACCAGTCTTGTGACTACGTCTGATCACAACCACGGTAACAGTTAAGTGAGAAACATCAATATATTTATTAAATTCATAGTGGTTTTTTAAAGTGTTAGCCAGTCGTTCCACCAGTCATCGAAAGGTGCAACGTTTACTTGCTGAATTTTGTCGCAATGTATAACATTCGTTGGACGTCTGCAAACGTTGTGTATCCACCATTTGGTCCCTACCGGAAGATATGCTGCAGCCGCTATCTGAAGGCAATTCAAACTGTAATGATAACAAGACGATTGATTCCAGATATACCACAAAACATAAGAGCAACTGATGTGCAGGATCCAGAGGGTGCTCTCCCTAACGCCAGCGTTGTCGAGTGCCTACTGGGCTGGGCAGTTTCCAGCAACACCCCTAAAGTGCAGGTGACACGATCTCTTAACGGAAAGAGTACCGGAGTTACCCAGAGATGCGCGAACGTTTTCGACGACACCAAGAAGTTACCACATACGTGCAGTTTGTCACCAACGAATGCAGGAAAGTTCACGATATGGCCTCAGCTACGCCGCCTGAATGAGTCGATCGTAAGTGAACCATTTTGTGCTTAGTGTTTACGGAGGAGGCAGTCCAAACAACATTGCCGTCTTAAATTTTGTTCCTTGTGTAGTCGTTCGTGTATGTAACCCCTAATTCTGCAGTTAGCATTGTGAGATATCGTCCCTTTACCACAGTCCGACCTTTCTTCACCCACAATTTTTTTCTCAGCATTTGTATATGTTTCTCGTCAATGATTTATCGCCGGACGTTTTCGGAGCTAGCGCGTCTTGCATTAAAACTAAGGGTTTCCTCTTCCACCCTTCGTACACGTTTTGTTTTTATCTCCATTTTGTATACCAGCAAATAGTTCGCCATGTGAAGATTAATAAAGTTTCGTTTTAGACTTATAACCTTTAACTCATTTTGATTTATTATCCATTACATGTCAATTGAAACAATTAAGAAACTTCCATTGCAGATTTACAGTGTTGTAACCTTCCTAGAGGATAAGGAACCACGTTGCGCGGTTCTGGGTTCCACGTGGATGCACGATGGTAAAACAATGTGGGCAAATTGCCCGTCTCTGCAGTTTACCACAGCTGTGAGAGATCATCGGGTTTCTCTCCTAAATCCACGAATATATCTGTCAGATAAGCTAACACAGCAGACAATTATTTCATGATTATGTCTTGTGTTTTTAGATGACTATTTGCAAGCCTGTCATTATGCTAAAAAAGCAGAGATTACACCAGCTGTAAATTCGCCCGATGTAACCGTGCGAATGGAAAAACGGAGTCGGAGGTCCGGATATTGTTGGTGTGCCTTCAAGTCCTATTGTTTTTTAGCAAACCACCAAAGAAACCTCTGTCTCAGTCATCATCGACAGCTGTTTGCCCAACGTTGCTACTAACGTTTCAGCTGCACCGTATTTCACGTCCCTCGTGGAAAAGCCGGTTACTCGGGAAAGAAGCAGTGCTACCCACTGACACCTTCAAGTAAACGTATCCCAACCACTGGTGTCCGTGGTCCCGCTGCATCCTCAGTCGGAATTTACGTATCCCACCGTCTCATCTCACCTACTGGATGCCTGTTCCGGCCGTTATCCTCATTTGAACCCGTTCGGCCGCCCTCACTTCATTTTCCCGCTCAGTGTTTGGCTGTTCTTACCCAAACCTCCATCCCTTTATTCTGACGTCACCGCCAACTTCGTTGGAGCCATCCACCAGTTCGTCCGTGGCTCCTCCGACAGCATCTTCACCGCCGGATGAATCGGCTGTTTTCTCTCACCTGACCAAGATAATACATATGTCAACGGAATTTGCCGCAAAGCTGGAGGAATTGATTAAAGACGTACCATTGTGAAGGAAAGTCTGCATCATCGCCGCCTGTTCCCTGATTTTGACGCCCAGAGTGGGGGTGTGCGCGACATCCGATCATATGCTTTGCCAGCAAATAGTGCATCCAGTTTTCGTGAACTGAAAGCCAACTTACAAGGATGGCAGTTTAGGAGAGTTGTGGTAAGCGTACGGCTAATAATTTGAACATCGTTAGATGGACCACCTGAAAGCAACGAGTACTCCCCCTGCCAGACGACTGCTTCGCCGTTGTATGCGGGAGGCCACTGGATCACAACTGGCAGTAGAGGTGACTTATGTTGGAGGGAAAAATAAACTCGCCTTCAAAGACTCCAGTCTACGGCGAGTGATAGAAGATTGGTGGAATCCAGCATTAATATAATTTATGTTGGACGTAGAAACGGATCAATCACGAAGAATGAGTCCGGAAACATGGTGGGGTGACATCAACAAGTAGATGCACTGCGGGTTCTGTGATGCTCGTGGCAGCGGGAGAAAATGTCGATTAAGAAAACCGAAGATAACGTTGGGAGTAAGCATCTAAAAAGGCAACGATTGAGGTTATTTGGATATTTATGAATCTTACCTCCATAATGTGTCACCTGTGTCTATATCGCATTTTCACATGAAGTGAATGTTCAATGGATTTCACGTGTGAAAACCATCAATCTTAACCTATTGTGGTATTATGTAGCTCGAAGCCGTACGTTCAAGATTTAAGTATTCTTTCTTGTTTGCATATTGTTTTATTTCATTCCGGCCACTTTCGCTTTCCTCCCAGGAAACAAAATCAGATACGCATGCTCCAGATGAACGTGAGAAGAAACCACTCTGTACAGTTTATTTACTGTGTAACGATTCACGCCTGATCGTTGAGTTACGCGTAGCCCAGAAACGGATCCTCAAAATAAGAACAAGATTGGATCCAACAATTTCTACGATACTATTAAACAAATGCATCAATAATTACAAAGGGCAAACCTCAATCGTTCGCGACGATAGATTCGTCCAGCAAAATCAATAGCTTCTCAACAGGACCAACAAGGTCAAAGGTGAACCTTCACGCCAGCGGACCAGGACAAGAATGGCCACTCGCGCCGCAAACATTTAATGACACATTAGTTCAGTAAAACAAAACGGGGTGAATGAGGTAGTGGGAACAAGTGTCAGGTTAGTGGGAAAAAATAGGGAATGCAAACGATGGGAACGAATTTTCTCAGTTAATGGATCAACAAGTTTACATATTGTAATACACTTCCTTATTCTCATCCCTTTGGTTTTCTTTCCATTCAGTGTATCACAGCATAAGAACGGTACGCGACGTTTGCGTGGTGCCTGCAACGTGAAGTAATTACGTTGTTTCGGAACCGGTTACGTTGCATTTAGTTGTTTCCGGTTAAGGGTGGCATTAATTACGTCGTTTCAGGTTAACTTATGGGTGAATTAGGTCGTTTCGAGGGTAATTTAGCGATAAATTAGGTAAACTCTTGGTAACTTAGAAGTAAATTAGGTGGATTCGGGGTAATTTAGGGGTAAACTAGGTGAATTCAGGGTAAGTTAGAGGTAAACTAGGTAAATTCGTGGTAATTCATAGGTATATTAGGTGGTTTAGGATTAATTTACGGCAAAATTAGTGTACAGGAAATGGACCACTCAGAAAATTGGTGCTTTAAGCTCGTTAGGGCTAAATTAGGGAACGTGTTTGAAATCCCTAACAAATCCTTAAGTGAACTCCGGATTGGTCCATTAGACCGAATTAGGGATTTGTCCTAAATTACCCCCAATTGTGCTAGCAGGGTTAGCAATGGAAGCCTGCGGGGAAACAGTTGGTAAGCGGTAAGTGTATAATATGAAGCAGGAGACAAGATTTACTAGACATATGGGCAAAAAGTAGACTGCCGCCCAAAAGCATCAAGTTTACACTTGAAACCCCAGACTGAATGCATAGGCACCATATCATCTGAAAGCCTATCCTAATTATTTGTGACTCCCCTAGGTAGATGGGATTGAAATCTTACGTCTTCAGAGTGGGGTTCTTTTAACTTCGGAGGGCGCCCACGAAAAATTTACGGCGGTGACGACATTGAAGGTCTAGAGAGACCAGGACCAATGCGACGGTTTAATACTCAGTAAGTTCGGATCAAATCACCCCGTAGTCTTCAATAGAGAGGCGAATAAATACCCCGTCCGACAAGTCTTTGTGCATATGACATGCTTTCGAAAACCTGTCACAGTCGAGTGGCTGCAGTAACTTTTGTGATATACAAGGGACTAGCCCTCTATAAACTTATAAACGCGAATGGTCAGTTCAACCTGCAGTCGCTGAGTAGCTCACCACAGGCAATCCCGATCTAGGTAGAACAAGAGCACCAGGGAGACGAGAAGGGATCACCAAATGTATATTGCTAGGCACAGTAAATCCAAACAGGTGGTATTCATTTTGTATTAGGACAAGTGGTGTAGACTGTATATAAACGTGAGGCGAAATGTGAAAATATATACAGTACCCAACAACCCCCCTAGAGCGTTGGAGGGGTAAAAACGGTGGACAAAAATGAGGACATGTTAAGCACAATACCCCGAAAACTGTTGGCCATCTGACCGTTCGACCTTGGAGAGTGCGAGGAAGATCAGCAAGTTTTCCTGGTTGGACTGAGAAAACGCGGGCTGTTCGTTAAACAAGGGCCGGGTAGATTGCGAATCACTAGGAGTAGGATCAATGTCAGTAGCGGTGGTGGGATCTGAGTGGGGTTCAACATGAGCCACTTCATGTCTATCAATGCCGGCTGTACTGTGGAATCTATTGCGATCGATCACAGAAATCATTGGGAATGGTCTGGAGTACCGTTTTTGGAGAGGGTCCACAATGGCGTCGACATGGAAAATTAACAAAATCACAACAATACAGGTTGGAGCGTTTTTGCCGCCGTTTGGTGGTCAATCTGGTGGACTGAGACTGTATTTCTGCCACAGATGACTTAGACTGTTGAACGAAGGTGGTAAGGTCAATATTAGTTCCACCTTTAGACCAGTTCACCAGGTAGGTGAAGTGTCGCCCCGTAAACTAATTCTGCGTTCGTGCAACCAATGTCTTCTCTAACAGTCGGTCGAATTCCAAGCATGACTAGGGGTAAGTGATCGGTTTAACGCTGTGGGTCTTGTTGAGCTTTTAAAACGGCCTCCAGCTGACGATGAAAGCGTACGACCACAGTATTTGCTGCCAGATGATGTGCAGTGGGTTTGATGTGATCGACTCCAAGTAACCGGCTGAAGCCTCTGAACAACGCTGGTTTAAGTTGTGTGCCTCTTTCAATGGTCACAGTCGTTTGAACACCATAGTTTGAGGTCCATCCATTCATGAACGCACGCGCGACAGTTTCTATACTCGCGTTGGGAAGAGATACTGCCATTGGCCATCTCATGAAGCGGTCAGAACACGTTAGGATGTACCGATGCTATTTTGAATGCGGTATCTGCTCGACTTTGGCAACATGGACATGGCTGGAACGTGCATCGGGGTTAGCGAATCTGCCGGGGCCATGAATGTATGCCAGTGGACTTTGCTGTTTAGTCAATCAAGGCCACTTCTCGCCCATTCTCATAAGTCCCTGTGTCTGTTAGGCCATAAGAATCGGTCTGTAATCAGCTTGACGGTGGCACGAACGCTGGGATAAAACATGAGGCGGAGACTTTTGAAAACAGAGCGTCTGAAGTTTACTGGCACAAATAGACGATGGTCAGTTGTCGCAGTATTGCACGTAACCGAACCTTCGCAGTCGATAAGAGGCAACCTACTAAGTTTAAGTGAAGTGGCGGTGCGACATTGCTGCAACTCCGGATCTTTGGCTGGTTCTCGGGCTAATTCCTTCAAATCGACAGTGTCAGTCCAGTGTGAGTTACTTAAAGTAACTCCGGAGAAGGCATCGGCGATGGTGTTCCCATCTCTCCCGGTATACCATGTGTCTACCGTGGACTAGGATGTGTAGTCCACCTGTCAAATTTCACTCCGAGGATAACGGTCAGGCTTGACGTTGAAAGAAAAGATGTGTGGTTTGTGATCCGTTAGTATATCACACCGTCTACCTTCCAACTGACGACGGAAACGTTTAATGGTGACACAGGCAGCCAGCAACTCACGACGTGTGTGGTTGACCGGCAATCGTGGTCTGCCATCCAAAACGAGTTGTTTCACTGAGACATTACATGCTTCAGGATACCATCATCACCACCCTGTAGCTTATCATCCGGCAAGAAAGTCAGTGGTTTAGAGCTTTTATCGACAACTGAAATGAACACTCGGTGCCGTCGTTTCACTTGCCATTCATATTTCTAGCTCCAGTTGCGTTTACGGCCAACGGCTACACTAAACTGGAGCTTACCCCTCCGCCGCCACAGACAGTTTTGAGTACGATTCTTTTCGGCTAAACGTTGTCGTCCAGATGCGTCGTTTTTATTACATTGACACCCGGCAACTACATTTTATGATTTTTCCCCAGGCAATCCACCATGATGCACACCTCCTTTTGTGTGCATGTGGGTGATGTCCTTTCAGACGTCCATAGGAAAAGCCCCTCAAAATATTTCGGATAAAAGACGGCTTGTATTTGACAGATCACTTGGACAAATGCTTGCTACAAACGCTTGCTACAAATTCCCCTGGCGTACAAGCAATTTGGTTCTTTCTCGTCCATTACTCAGCCTTTAGTTGCTGGCGGTTCAATCAACAGCTCTAGTGGGCTTCTTTTTGAACCCCCGAGGTCCACTTCCCTATCAGGAGCAACCACTGCTCGCTCTGAACATAAGGCGCTATGGCCAAAGCGTTTTGTAGAAACCTAAAGTGCACATAATAACAGCAGTCCGGAGCAAACGGAAGGACGAAAACGTCGCAAAATCAACAGGAGTAGGTTTGCACTCATTACTTCATATCTGGTTAACTGGTTGTCTTGATTATTAACTTTGGCCGAGCACACCATCAATGTTTGTACCGACAATCAACCGCATCTATTTAATTGTCTGTCGCGTGTCATCATCCCACGTCAGTCTGCCATTCGTGTTACAAACCCGCAGTACGGTTATCTTCAGCCCCGTTTTCGTAATTGCTAGCGAAAATTCCGTAGACGCCCCGCCTCAAAAATTTGGCCGTTTGTCACCAATCTGTGTTGCACATTTAACAAAAGACAACGAAGTTAAAATTTTCTTGGAACCTTGGGCATCTGTGCACCTACGCCTGCTGTCGTAAAACACGAATGTCACCATTATACGTTGATCAGATATTAGGTAGTGCAGTAGGAAACGTACAAGGCCGGGGTTGGCCGGCTATAGTGATCCTTGTAAGGATGCAAGGGTTGTTGTAATGCAACCGTTCTAAAGGGGCTGTGTAGCAACCGGAATATTTCACCGACCTGCCAACGGGACGATGTGTAAATCAGATTAGAACCTACAGCTGCATATGGTGCTTACGTTAAAAATATAGTTCACATTTTATATCCCGTATGACCGTTTGCTCGCATATGGAGTGAGTATGTGCTACCGATAGAATACCAAACAATTCAGTGTTGTTCGCCCGTCGACAGCAGGGCTCTAACCCCCCTAGCTATTTTCCGTATGATAGCCCTGCATGGAGTTTGAAGAAACCATTTGTACACTGTGTCTAATAGCTACTTTGTTTCCATTTTTGACATCCGGTTTAACAGAAGCCAATCTGCGATCATGGTTTTCCCAGGTACTGTGTTTTAAGGTCATTACAAGGAGAAGGCTCGTTCTGGCGCGGATCCTTCCTTAATAATGTAGTTGTTATCATTTCCGAAACGGAAGACACAAGCTCCCACCGTGAGTGTGCATAGTTTTGTGGCACTCTGGGATGTTCCTGAGATAGAATTCAATGATCACACCAGGCTTGCGTTGGATTTTCACATGGACGCCTACATCTTCCTCAGCTAAGCTTATACTACCGTGTTTCTACCTACCTTAACAATATGGATTTTATTAGTTTTTCACCTCTTTGCAGGATTTACGGTTAAACATTGTATCAGAATTTTTATAACCCCAAAGGAGTGCATAATACGTATGTGGCGACTAATAATGATCGTATCCCATACTTAATTTTCTAAAAGCGAAAGCCGTTTTCCAGTTTGCTCAAGTTTGTATATCCTCGATCACATCCTTTTTTATTACGCACATGTACGTAAAAATATGAGTGACTAATCCGATTGATGTGTAACGACATTTGGCAGATAATGCTGGTCTATTCAGCCGTGAAGTGTGTACCAGCTTTTAATAATCTCGTCGTTTTATCAAGAGCGACAGGAAGGTTGAATTTCCCATGATTTTTTCAGTAATTTTGTGGCTTCTAAATCACTTGAAGATTAGGAAGGCATTTTAAACTCTTAAGCCTGTGTGGTCTAAAGTTTATTAGCACTCTCGTTCATCTTCAGTTGTTACAAGTCGACAAGGAGCATCTTGGATACAGGCGAACCCATTGGCTTTGGTGAATGTTTCCACCGACGTTAGGCTTCAGTTGCAGCTATTAATTACCAGCAACTGTTGACTATTTCAGAACCTAACCTTCAGGCCACGAGTTTCAAACCACTGCGGCAAAATTATAGTCAACATGAATCAGATTAATTGCAAAATTCCTGGAAGGTATGTGATTCGATTAGGCCTATTTTCACGATGTTCACGATTGCAGACACAGCGTTCAAAAGAAGCGTGACACCGGAAACTGTAATTTTCAAGAGTTCACTGATATTTTCACTACTGTCAAATTACACCGAGATACCGTTGTATTTTCTATCATGTTTCATTTTTTCACAGATAAGCATTTAGTCCACCGGGTTTTAGTGGATGTGCCTACGATTGGCTGGATTCTGAGCATGGCGTGCAAGGATGTCTGCGGCGTGCTTGTGATCACACCAGGAAGTGGTCTCACAAAGGTTCAAGCTCTATCTATCGTGTAGAAACAATTTTTGTGAGCGATTTGTCCTACAATTGAGACGTAGGCCTAGGTTGCCAATATGTATTAGGACCACTTTTGTAGATTGGTGTAAACTACACTGTTAGCCGGTGGAATGACTAGAGATTCTGACCACCCCAGGAGGCGAAAGCATTGTCGGACTCCTCCACTCCGTTCGGGTCTCATGACAATCAATGCCTTCTCCTAAGGAGAACTGAGTTCTCCATGATTATTTTCAAACACGGTGGGTATATTTTCTTTCGTGCTTCCAGAGATGGTACCGATAGTCATGTTATTCCGGTTGTTTCTTATTAAGTTACCTGACTTTGCGAGCTTCCCGGAGACATACGGTGGATCATATCTAATAAAGACGGAAGACTATCTGTATCAAGGAGATTCTGGAATATTTCTCCAGTTGCAATGGTTAGTCGAACGGGGTCAGACTGACAGGTTCTAAGAATAAGGAATCAGAGGTTCTTTTGGATGATATCTCAAAGTGTCGTCCGGATGATCTTTGTGCGCTTTATTCCCCTCGGTCATGGACAACATTCCATTTTCGGAGATGGAACTGTTCGCTTGGGGGCCAACGTGTCGGATCATTTTGCAACTTGGTGCAATCGAAGAATTTGTGGTTACTGGTATCGACGGAAAGGCTGTATCTTGTGGGTCTTTCGGCGGCTGTCCTTTTATTGGAATTTTCTACTGGCAAGTGCGGAGGGTTTCCTAAGACTTCCAAGCAACACCTAGTCGTCCATAGCTATGATGAGAAGTCATTACGGCAGGTAAAACGGCAGCAAATTGGGTTGCGGTAATCCACTAAGTTCGTGCGAGAAGTTCTATCACATGGTCATTGTTGGTTCCCTTCACTGAAACATCTGCAACATGCAAGTCAGATACATTGGATCCATAGTTATGGGGATTGCGGAATCCTTAGTTTGAGGTGGATTCTGGACCAAAATAAGACAGCCTGTCTCACCTGCACCAGAGGGTGAATACGTGCGGAGGTTGCGTAGGCAGAAAAGGTTGCAAAAGCCGTGTTCAGTCAGGAGGGGGTGTGACCGTTTTATGCAACGTGACAACAATTGCAAATCGCACAGCGGGGTCTTTTGCATCTAAAGGCGTTCTGTTTGCATATGTGATCCAATTAAATATGAGTCATTGTGAAAACCCGTGCCGCATTATCGTGGATACCATTAACAGCAGAGAGAAAATAAGTTGACACCAGCAGTGATATCGTGCGAAGAGAAGCAGAACGTCGACAGAGTTTATTGGTGTGGACACCGGCAGACAGTCTGGTGGAAATACGGTTGTTGTTGTTTTTCAAAGTTTATAACGCAGATAGAATGGACGCAATACCAGCAAATGCCGTGATCCCTCACGCCAGTATATATATTGTGATCCAATTTGCCAGAAGTTCCATGACAGACCCTTCTAAAATCTGTGGGTTGAACAGTAATCATTAAATATAAGCTAACTAGCTAGATTACTGAAAATAGGTCATGTTGTAAATTAGTTGCTTACGTTTCGTATCTGATAACTATCGGGTGTTCTATAGAAACTGGGTGATCACGATCTCCGTCTTTATTTATTACGAACCCGCTGACCATTCTTTTTCTTATATTCGGAAGATTCTTGATAGCGATTGCAAGGTCTGAGGTAATCATTTGAATTACGCTCACGTCAAATAGTTCCTTCCGCGAACGCTAACCTCGATGCGTTACCAACATTTGGTATCATTTAATTGTCTAAGCTTGCTCTCGGGCGGCTTTTTCATCCCCACTTCCCACGTCTGCACCTATGTTAACTTGTACCTCGGTTTCTTGTACGCTTCGCCGCTCCTCCATTAAGTAAATGTTGTATTTGGTCAAGTTCACGTGAGTCGTTAGTCTCGAAACGTATAAATTCGGTGGATACAGCGCCGAGGATTTTGGATTTTCATCCGTTCCGTTTTTATCGACTGTCTTGTACCTCAGCAGTCTAATGCTTAAAAACCTCACTTCGAAGACCGTCATCCTTTTCTGAACCGAGTCGGTTGCTCAGTATGTTTGGAATTTATGGATGTTCTCTGGGCTACAGACGCGGCTATTCTAGATCCAGCTAACTGACATACGTTGCGAATATACGGAGAGTGGCTTGAAGAACGACTGAATCCCCGGGACTTCCGCTCCGGGTTCAACTTGCTTTCTAGCAAGCTGAAGTTTTAAGATGTCATTTCCAAGGACCGGCAAAATTATTCTTTGGCGATGAAATTGAGACGTGAGCTTTGAAGGATCGCGTAATCTTTGTACTGGTACACGGCAAAGAACCGTAAGTACAACGGATCGCTTTCGCGACATGTGCATAAGATGGAACTCGAACGCGCTAATTTGACATCAGGTAGGACAGCAGTGCAGTTGTTGAAGGCTCGCAGTGTAAATGGTATCACCATGACCCAGTCAGATGTGTTGAATGTCGGCTCACAAAAGTAAGTTTTTCGGATTCCGTTGCTTCTATGGCGGCAGCCCCTTGATAAGGCGGATGACATTGGAAACTTCTGAGTACCTAGCTGGACCATATGAACAAGAAGTAAAATCGTGTGTTGTTCAAACAATGTTTTCTCAACCAGAGTGTGCCCGTCACCAAATGAAATGGTAATTTTTGCGAAGAACACAGATAGACGGCTGATGGGTAGCGAGTGTACAGTCACGGCCACAAACGCGTGCGAATGTAAGCATAATGTCTGGTAATCATTCAAAACATACAGCTGATGGAGAACGGTGTGGCAGTTGTCGTAAAAACGATGGAAGACATAAGACCTAACGCACTCAACAGCACAGAAGAAGCACAGAGAACTTCCGTTATTTGAGGATGAGATCACAAGCTCACACCGCACTCACAACGGCCGCTAAGGAGCAGCAAACCTTCTACAGTTGGCCTATCTCATACAAGTTCTGGCGGTTTCATTAATATAGATTGCACTGCGTGGAAACCAAAAACGCTAAGTGAAGCATGGTCAACATACCATTTGCGCGCATACCAGGCTGTGTTCTTAACATCTACTTTACCAAGTGGTCTGGTGAAACAGTTTGTCACCACCGATCGTTGTCCGTAAAATCCTGTGACACAGTGAGTTCCAAGTCAACATAAAGAAAAATAGTAGAAATAGAGCATGCAGAATGAGCTAAAAGTAAGCCTGACAGGTCCGGGCCGCTGCTCCGTGCACATTTTACTTTCTACTCTCAGTCGATACATAAACCTAGTCTAGGCCTCAAGGAATTCGCCGTGTAGAGATATTAGCGGTTCAGCTACGTCTAACGTCCCAGATGATTGAGGTCGTTTGTTAGCATAAGCGATAGACCATCCAGCGCGTTAGGAGATGCCTGAACACTCTACAAGAACAGCGTGCCTTCCACCTTTAAGCTTCACTCATGGCAGTCCTTATATTAGGGGAGGAGGAAGCAACGTGTGAACATCCTTCCGTGGCAGTCAAAATTACAAGGACACAAAAGCGAACTCTTCTGGCTGATTCTGGCAACTAATTCATCGATCTGTGCTTGTTCAACTGAGGCAACTGAAAACAAAACGTCCACTTTTGAAAGTGCTATAACGCCAACGAGTACAACTACTTCCTGCGAACTCGACCAATGGATACATTAATTTTTCGCTCAATATCACACTACAGCCCACACGATAATATGAGAAGGTTCACCTAAACTTTTGTGATAACGCTCACAGTGTGGAGTCCGCTGAATGTGTTTTACAAAGTGACAACCAACTCTTGCCTTCCAGTGGAGTAGTCCGAAACAATCCCGATTTTCTTATGCACTGAATGTTTGAATGACTTGACGGTTATGTGCGCAACACGCATGCTACCGGAGTGTAAGATAGGTCACCTCACCGGCAATACGCATCATTTGTTGCTTACACGTCTGTTTCTTACTCTGTATAAGACCAGAATTTAAGTATTAACGAAGTACCTGCAGCTGACTCGGTGGAGACAAGAATCTCTGAGCGTATGAAAAGCCAGCCTTGACACTGAACCGCGGCTGGTGCATTGATTTCAACTTGTAAGTGAATTTTGTGTCATTGTACTTTAGTTGTATGCAAAAGTACGTCCTATGTACTAGAGATTAGATAACAGTTGGGTGCAAACGGGTTCTGCGTTTCAACATAGTACAGCTGACCATGGTGGGTTCGTGTTAGAAAACCTCCAACGGTCACCTACCGGAAGCCTATTAGAATATTCAACCTCACTCGTCTATGGTGAACGCCGCCGAGGATTTGGTAATGATCCACTTTGGTTACAAAGACTAAAGCTAAACCTTATGTTTCTGCATAAACTGATATATCCGGTCGCCATCACTAAAACTTTCGCCGTTCATTTTCAGCAAAACTCCCTATATGGTCCGAGAGATAATGTTGCACTCCACCAATCCTGCCAGCTTGGAAAAAGATACGCGCTAACTTCTTTACTGCAAAGTATTCCTGTAGTTGAAATGGGCTTTCGAATGAAGTGAGAGCCAATAACAATGCGCAGTGTTTTAAAAAGATTGGACAGCTGTCTTACGTCATCAAACACAATGCTCATCTCCAAATTTTGTGTACCTCCTGGTGACCTTTTCGATATGGCCCGGGAAACATTTAACCGTTAGCTGCATATAACGGAAATACCCATCCCTACCGACAAGCTTCCGTTGAGCCAGCTTGCCTGAAACAGATTATGGTGTCTCCACTGTTCACTCACGCCGCAGCAAACATTTATCTTATTGTGTATCAACGAAACCGTTGAAATGTATGCAACACTTTACTCGTGTACGTCATTGTGCACACATTTCTCAGAATGTTGGAGAATATGAAATTGAAACTTACAGTAAATTTTGTAGACCGAACTAATAGAGTCATACTTGGAGCAAATACAGAAAGGAAGAAAACTCTATTATAACTGACATATACACTTTTCCCGCATATTAGGTGAGATCACCTTGGGCGTCCCCAAAATCCTGAAGTCCATGTGGCCTGAGAGTTGTCTTGCCAGTACCACCGCGCCGGTTCACAATACCTTGCGAATGTAAACTTACTACAAACCACCAACATCAAAGTTAGTGTTCTGGCGTAGGTATCCCCGTTTTACTCGTAGCTGTATAATGAATCCGCGCTACCTCTACTGCTGTGGGCTAAATTCACTAGGACTACATTGTTACAGCTATTACCGTTGCGAACGTCGCCCAACCAGACTGACACTTGTTTGAGTTCTGGAGGTTGACATTCGTCCTCTCTGGCAGCTGTCGTGCGGTTGCGCTCAAGGTTCTCTCACGCCTAGCTCCCTAGCGCCTTCAACCTTTGCGTTGAAGTTTGCTTGTGACCGGTGAGTAAATTAACAAATAAAAGTTGTTTGCAGATTCACCGTCCTCTCACTACGACTACCGATCTGAGTCAACATTAGGCTGGGGAAATCTAGGGTGTACGAACCTCGGAACTAGAATCACGACAGCGTTAAATGTTTCTACTGCCTTCCATTATCTATTGAAACCTTTTATATACATCAGGCTCAATTATTTCTCGTACTTTTATACTTTTATACATTTATATATAGCAGTAAATTCCGTGCTCTGGTTCCACTAGTTTCTAGGCGCTTATGTTTGTTTAGAATCCCGTGTGTATATCTTAATAATGCAGTCAGATATTTTAGTCCCCAAGTTGGAGCATGCCAAGGTAGATGCGAAGAAAAAAGCTATAAATTTTCGTGTTCTCGACCATGCCCAGGACGACCAAGAATACTGGCTAGCGCGGCTCGAGCTGGAATTTCAGTTAGCGCGCATCACTTGCCAGACTGCCAAGTTCACATACTTCGCCACCGTGCTGCTAATTTCGGTCGCACCTTATGTCAGAGATTAAGTGATTAGACCACCGGAGGGCAACCATTATAACACACTGAAAAACGAATTCTTGCAACCTGTCGTCGTTTCAGAGGAAAAGCGAATTAAGCAAGCACTTAGTGATCTGCAGCAAGGAGACCCTACTCCACATCAGTTGCTTCGACAGCTGGGGATGGGGCAAAGTCACAGGATTGATGAAAAACTCATGCACTGTCTCTGGATGCAGAGACTACGCGACTTTGTGCAGACAATTATTTCTTCATTCATGTCGGCAGGTTCCTTGGATGATTTGGCAAAATCGGTCGACTCAGTCACCATTTATTTTCCCAGCAAAATGGATCGGGTGGAGGCATATAGAAAAAGCATAACCGCCAACTTAGCGGCAAAAGTGAAAGAAGTTTGTCTAGAAATCCAGGCTCTTGAAGCTTCTCGTCCCCGCTCCGCTTCCAGAGAACGTAGCTGTTTCAAGTCGCGCCCAAGAACTGGATACTGCTGGTATCATCACAGATTCGGAACCAAGGCACGGAAAAGCATTGGGCCGTGCACTTTCTGAACCGCCACGGGAAACGCAAGTGCAAGCAAGTAATGGTGAGACGCGTTGTTGGCAATCCTATTCCTGGTCGCCTATTTTTTACATGATAGAAATTCTAGGTTGCGGTTTCTAGTGAACACTGTCGCTCAACTCAGTGTCATACCGCCTAGAAAAGAGGATACGCCTCGTTCTACGTCCTTCACGCCCTAGGCCGGCAGTGGAGCCAGATACGCATTTTTGACACACTCCCTTACGTTAGATGTGGGCCTACGGCGTGCTTTCCGTTGGGTGTTCATTATAGCGGATGTATCAGATGCCACTTTGATCATGGGCTTCTTAAAGCATTTTGGGTTAGTTGTCGGCGCAGGCCGTCACAAGGTCCTGGATCCTCTAGTTTCTCGGCTACTGTTCTCAGTTCACTGCTAGCAGAACTGAGCAGTGATGATAGATACCAAGCGGCGAATTCACGAAGTTGACCTGTCCAGCGACCGGGCTACCGCCGTCGTTAAGGATGTGGTACGTTAGAGCAAAACAAAAGGCACACCAGTTTTTCAACGACCGCGAAGACTAGCATCAGACCAGCTGCGCATCGGTCGCGCTGAATTTCAACGCATGCTTGATGTTGGTATAAGCCGCTTCTCCGATAGCCCATGATCTTCCCTTCTGCGCATGGCGTCAAAGATAACAGGAGGCGCTTGGCGTTCTTGCGGAGGTTATCATGGATTGAACAATACCATTGTTCCAGATAGGTATCCTGTGCCACACACCCACCATCTAACTACCAGCCTTGCGGATAAAACGATCTTCGGCAAGATCGACCTCGTTCGCGCATATTACCAGATACGGGTAGCACAGGAGGGTGTGCCGAAGACGGCCATTGCCACTCCACTCGGTTTGTTCAAATTTGTGCGCACGCCTTTCGGCCTTCCTTACGCTACTCGGACGTTTCAGTGTCTCATAAGTGAAGTCACCCGTGGGCTAGACTTCATTCATGCATACATAGGCGTCATCCTCATGGCTAGCTCTTCCCCGGGAGTGGCATCTATGGACGATGTTTCAGCGTCTAGCCGCCAACTGAACTAAGTCCGAACTCAGTCAAGCCTCGTTGAATTTTTGAGACCACAGCATCTTGGCAGATGGGATTAAACCGCCTGAGTCCCATGTGAAGGCTATTTGATCTTGCCAGCTTCCGGACACGATTCTTAAGCTAAACCGACTCAATGGACTTGTGAATTACTATCATCGAGCTCTTGCCCACTGAGCCAAGCTTATGCATCCCCTGATTGATCTACTCGGAGGTAGCGAACGTGCTTTATACCCGCTTCTCAAAGCCTCTACTGCTTTCGCTTCCGTAAAGAAGGCACTAGCCCCTCTAGTAATGTTGCATTAACAATATAATAACTTAGGACTGTTTCCACTAATAATAAGACCACAGATGTTAGGCCGACCGCTGAAGATAAATGAAGCGTTCGTTCTGTCCCTGCTTTTGCCCCGCACTAGCTACCACCACTTCTCAAGTTCTCAGCAGCTTTGCCTTTTGTTATAAACGGTCTAGGTTATGGTTGAAGAATAAGCCAGAAAATTCGCCAGAGTTCTCAAACGTGCCAAATAAATACCATGCAATCAAAGCGTTCATATTTGTGCTAAGTTTCGCTGTGTGGTTTACACCTCCCGATCTGGCCGTCCTGTCCTCAGCCTTCGGTAGGTCAGATGCTATTCCGTGGGGGTGACTTACCCAAGGAGCTATGAAGCCCTTTGATTCTCTTCAAGGCAGTTACATAATGGCTCGTGGGCATTTTTAATATCGTCATCCAGTCGTTGTACAGTTTTGCGACGCCGCAATCTGCAATCGTTGGCGAAGTCAAAATGGGGGTGCAAATACTGTGGCATTTATTCTGTGCCACCAGCCGTCCAAGTACCCATACACGGTTTCATATCCACCGAATCTATTTAAATTTATGGATCGATTTCGACCATTTGCATGGAGTTTAACGCAAGAATTTAGATATGAACTTGATTATTGCGTAAGCTTATTCTCGAACTTCGTTACGGCAGTCAAACTGTAGACGACAGTAGAGGCTGTCGTTGGTCATCAAGCTTTAGACGGACACAACTCGATCCGTGTTATTCCTAGTTTGTTGCTCGAAATGTTGTACTGTTTATCACTAATGCAAGGGTTCAACATTTTCCTCAACATACCTCTCAGGTGATCGATAAATACATCTGTCGACTACCTGCTTATCGAGGTCTGTTAGCAAGCAAAAGTTGCTTGTTCGCTAGCAAAAGTTGCTGAGGCCCCAAGTTCAATGCCGCTGTACTTTTACAAACGGGACAGAATGGCATACGTGCAATGTGAACGGTTAGCTGAGGTCATATTATGTGTGTCGGACACAATGGATGGAACTTCCGTGGCCTGCTAGCGGTGTTGATGGGTAAGCAATACCATGCCACCAACAGACTGTCTGCCTCCACTACCTATTCCATAACTTGTAGGTCCCGAAAACGTTTCCTCCGTCCTCAGGCAATTTTCCTGCTATGGTATGGTGGGGGAGGCTGCCACTCGGCCCCGTTTACCACCCACAGTTCTCGTCACTGGTCTCTCTGTTCAAGCAGCGCGTAGACAAACGACACCCATCGACTTCAGAACGGGAATTGTTTCAGCAATCTACGGAAATCCATATTAATTTAATGCTATCCGCAAGTAGTCACAGCTTTCGCATTTCCACAGACTTTCCAGTCGGCCACTTTCATAAAGGAAAACTAGACACAGGGTTCATTCTCAGTTAGGTTCATGTTGGGCAGGGTCGAATTATCATACGCAAACGTTCAACCATTTTCGCTTGTGAGTAATGATTAGGTTGCCCGATCGCCTCGATTGGAGACACAGTAGCTGTTCCACTCACTAAAGTTGATGACTTCAGAAGTAGGACTTCTCTCCAAGTTGAAATCGCAGAAATCATTAACTCGCCGAGCGGCACTCTGATCACTGATGAGTATTGGGGAGCTTTGGTTTTCATATAGATTGAACATCACTCGCAATTGCTTAGAGCTTTCACATTCCCATTGACTTCTGACTCGGCCCATTCTGAAAAAAGTGCACTGTTTGACGGCTCCATCCTATTCCTCACGAAATGGAGGCATTGTCATGTGACATCACTGGAAAAGCGAAGACCGCAACAATAAGGAAAAACTATCCTACCGTGATACTCACCTGTGCGTCACCAACTTTAAGCTTGCCTGAGGTTGTTTGAAAAAGGTTGCTGAGTTCGGCCAGGGCATAGACCTCGCACAACTGGACTTATTAAAGGCATTCGTTGAGATAATTCACTGTTGTCGACCTAGAAGTTAGACAGACTGGAGGGACTTCATGGTATCAACGCTTTCGGCAGCATTCGGATCTTCCACCTTGAGGTAACAAGAACGGAAAATCCCGGTTCCGAGAAAAATGCGACTGTCCTCTCTAATGGTTTCCCAGTCAAATCAAAAAACAAAAGCGGGAGGTTACCTAACTCTGCTTCACGTCGTGTGTGAGACGAAACAAATACACAGCATTTTTATTTTGCATGGTGACCGATAAACAGTGGAATCTGAAGAGTGAAGGACAGTTACTGAAAGTGGCGGCAGTTGTTGATCCCGGACGTTCAGTGATTCTTCAAACTATGCTCACTCTACGTGCAACCTCTCACAATAATTTGTGTAGAAAAGCCGCGTTTGCAAAACAGAGAGCGCCTACAAATTCTAACCTGGCTGAGCAAATGATTACGACCCACAAAATGCGGTCGTAAAAGGGAGTTTTTCGTTAGTAGGTTGCTAAAGTACAAGGAAAATAATAAAAATTGATGGAAGAAAAATGAAACGAACGTCGGCCCGAAAATCACCAAAGTTACGAAGTTGGGAATCAACAATTCCAGTGATCACGGCCGAATGCAATAAGTCACGCAATGGCGGAGCGATAAAGCGTACGTGAAGCTAAAGTACACATACCTAAAAGTTCGTCGGTGCGAGATAAGAAAGAATAAAATGCACGAGGGCAGGCTTCAATAAATGAACCATATCAGGGCCTAACAATATATCATAGTCAACGTTCGTCGAGAGAGCAGTTTGCTGTCCGCATGGTTCGAGTGCCCATGCCTGTCTCTGTAAAGAAGGCTCGCAAGTGGTACATGGAGGATTACAAGCGTGAGAGGAATCATCAACGCGAATGGAACAGATGAAGACAAGGTGTGTGGCCACCAAAGTTCTGTAAGGCACACGACTTCTACCAAACACTCAGCGACTGAACAAGAAAAGTACCACAATGACGGAAACCCTGTAGTGTGTTCGTAATCGTCGAATGTGTCGGTATTATTTTTGAAATACACATTTAAAGTTCATTTGCCGTAAAATTCTGTTTCATCAATATCTCTGAAATACCGCAAAATCCGGCATCCTTAGAATAAGTGTCACGTATTCCACCTTGAAATTTACAATCCCTTTAAAAAAACATAAAAAAACAGAGCCAACTCCTGTAATGGGCTATTCTCGTGAAATCTGTAGGACATATTTTTATCACCAGACTGACAGTTAAAACACTTTTTCCGCAAATCTCAAGTCTCTCAACAACGCCGCTTCCTTGTATCTGATAAAGTGTGGGTATTCCGCCCGACTTACATGTTTCGACGTCTTCAAAAATAATTGTTAAAGGGGAATGGCGTCAATATTGTCTGTTTTCACTTTCAGATAGATCTCTGCACCCATCGTTCACGGAAGCTACGATTACTGTAACATACGAGCCGGCCATGTTTGCTCTGATTGTCCATTACGCTTGGGGACGAAATTTGGGGCGACATGGAGGCACCAATAGATGACGTTCGTCTGAAGTAGGGGCACCAACCACAGTCCTGTCAAGGAGAACAACACAAAAAAGCACGATTCAGAGACATAGTAAACCATGCACACGACTTATTCAAACGAAAACTAAAACGGCGTGAACAACACAGCAGCACACACCGTTACGCAGTTTGACTTCAACCCATGCGCGCTTGCTGGTTTTGGCTGAACGTTACACTTCCCAAGGAGGCAGTGAAGGTCACAAGTTCAACACTGAGCGTGGGGGAACAACGACCGAGCGGATCAAATACTAGCAAAGGTTACCGTTGAATTGCTTTGAGAACTTCCAACCGTTTCGTTCGGAAAAACTGTTTCCTTGCGAAAGACGGTAGTTGCGGACGAAATAACTGTGGTTTCCTGATATTCTGCAGTAACTACCGAAAACAGAGTATTATTGCTAGTCTGTGTGAAATAAATCACAATCTAACATGGCCATAGAACGATCTGTAGAAGGGTATATAACGACCTCACAAGAAAGGCTATTCCGTTAGTTAATAACCCAAAGAAGTCCGCGGACAGAGCTTGAAAAGCTTCCTGGAATATGTAAGCCGGATGTTATGGTTCCATAAGGTGAAGAAGTGTTCCATGAGAAGCACCCTACAAAATGAGCGTGTGAGAACCGAATCCTCACCAAGTTGACGAAATTTGAATGGGTATAAATCACGGACCTCAAGCAGAGGCTCGTACGCGAAACTTTTTAAGCCAGTAAATGTTTTGGACACGGTCAACAGCTAATATGTTTTTCTTCGGGCCGGCATATACTACCTAATTAAGGCATTCGAGGAGCGGTTCCGTAGAGAATTCTAAACGACGGAAGCCTATGTTATTCAAGAAGATGTTTTCCGTTGGTTTGTCTCTTCGAAAATAAAACTTCCAGAGTAAAAACGGAATGAAATCTTTCAACTCCTTCTTCATTTCTGGGGGAGTGACTCAAGGGTCATTGCTAGATCCTCCGTTATTTCTCATCTACATCAGAGACCTCCCAAAAATGTTTCTAACGGCGACCTTCTATACGCCGACTACCCAAAGTTCTGGAATGCCACCGATCCCAGTGCACTACAGATTGATCTTGACGCGATTAAGCCCTGGTCGGACGATCGGGGCTTTCCATCAAATGAAAATGAGTGAGCACACACCACTCACTAGATATTCCGGCAATGCCTTCATACCTCATAGAACACTCAGCACGGTGTATATCATGAAAATCGATTTGAAGAATGACCTGGTCGTTTGGTTATCATCTAACTTACCGGTCAGGTAACAGAAATGGAATCTTCCGCTCCTATGTTAATAAAGCTCACTCGGCTTTAAATAGACAAGAAGGCGTTTTGAACGCTTCACGGGGTTTATATAGGACAGCTGCTCAATTATGCTAATCAGGTCGGATATATCGGTTTGTAGAAATGTATATTGGCCGTTGAGCGTGTCCAATGAGCGGCTACAAAACTAGTCGCGGGCGTGAGAAACGTCACGTAAGAGTCTTGCCCTGAAATTCTTGATCTATATCTACTTAAACTTGGAAGGCTTGCGATGGGCTAATTTTCACCACTTTTTCTTTAGAGTGTGTCTCGTTGAACCATTTCTTATCATAGTCAACGATGGTGTCCGTCGAAGACTTAGCAGGAAGCTTTCCAAGCTCCGTCCTCGAAACTGCCATAGACAGCAATTCCTTTCTTACAGGGTTATTAACCTTTGGAGCAGTTCTACTTCTGGGGTCGTTAGCAGTGGTTCTAGAGATTGCACCAAATTCATGCTTGACTCTCATTTACCTGAAACTCCATTATGCAAGCAATATTACCCTGATCATGGTATTTTCTGTTATACCCAAGAGCGGTGATACGCCTATTTTCAATGATCGCCTTTAAGATGCCGGCTTGACGGCGGGCAAGAAAAACTGACTGACTTCGGGAATCGTGAGCATGTTCGTCGAAAGCATGTATCAATCGCTGGATCATCTATCCAGTGGTTCGCGTCAGGAGAGTAGACCAGCGACAACCCAACTTAAGTTGATGAGCTGATTCCGTCAGAGGACTGGAAACAAATTTAAAAACTCATACGAGTAAACCAGAGTCGTGACATCCTCTCAAATGCCACGTTTTCAGGCCCAGAAAAACCAGCGAAACAGTGAACTACCGACACACTTAAGGCGCGCAGTAACTCGAAATTTGTGTCAAATTTTCTCGCTGTTATTATCTGCGCAATTTTTGCTCTATTGGTGCCATGTGCATCAACAACTACATTCGATTACTGTTATTCGGTAACGAATAACATACGGAATCTTTACGTATTGAACTTTTTGGGCTGCATTGTATCTGTTTCTGTACCTGTTTTATATGGTGTTTTACTTGTTCCCGTTGACATTGGGGTGAGTCGGACTAATGGTGCTGGGACTCAGTTGACTGAGGCAACGAGCATTTGCGACCGTTATGGATGCCAGATGTCCGTGCGAAACGGTATTGAGTGCCACCAGTGCCAGAAGTGGCATCACATTCAATCCACCGGCCCCAAAGAACACTAGTATAAACAACTTGCTTCTTCTGCTTTAAATTTTATCTGCATGAGCTGCAGGTTTGACGAAAGTCAGAGCGCCAGTTTGCCGCTGAGTAGTCACGCACGCACCACGAAAATTGAAGCGAAACAAAAAAATTGCGACTGTAAATGTGGAGCTTTTCATCTTGGCACCATATATCCTTCTGTTTCCTCCATGGGGAATACGTTGAAGGGATACTGCCATACTCTGTCCGAAGTGATTTTGGGACTCCAATATCTACATGAATACATAGCGCTTGCTCTCCTGAGTGTTGCGGTCACCGAGAAGGTGGTTGATCTGTCAACTACACATATAGAGGGGGTAGCGGCGAATGTAAAAAAGCTCCCAGGGAAAGGAGAGTTGTTTTATGGGGCCGCTTCCACACAACTTCTTCATCAATCTAACTAGCTAAGTCAGTCTAAGCTTCTTCGTTCTTCCCGGACGTTACAAACCTCGTACTCGCGAGCAGGATACGAGCCAAAACAACCAAAAAGTCACTCGGCCTTTTGGTACCGTTGCCAGCCATGCTGAGTCCTGGGACAGTGGTGGAAAAGTCAAAGGCTTTGAAATCCATCAACGTCCACTTGGAAGGCGTTTCTTTTGACCGCTCTCGGCAAGATAGGACGAAACGCGGGCGGCAGAATGAAACTAAGTCACGAACCATGGCAGCCCGGAAACTACAACTGGAGACCAAGGTCGTGGTTTCTGCTCCAGCAGTATCTACTCAGACCTATGTGCCGGTGGTGGAAAGCAACGACGCTGTTTTCGTAGTTGCCATCCGAAAGGCCGACACCCCAAACACGCGCGAAAGTGTTCAAGACGCTGCACAAATGTCGCTATCCCAGTTACTCACGCCAGAAACCGCCGAGAGGCTTCATAGAAAATTGTTTCTCCCAAGAATTCGAAACGAGGGGGACCAGTTCGGGATGCGGCCTATAAGTCAAAAAGAATTTTATTGGCACGCTCCACAAACCATTTCTATCAGCGGCTCCGTGAAACCGCGCACACTGCCTCCCTTCAAACTCTGTATCTGCAGACGAAAGTCAATTTTTCCTTGGGTTAAAGCTTTCAAACACCTTTCGAAAAAGCGGAATTTAGAAGGTGTACAAGGGTCGCAAGTTGCGACACCGAAACCGCTGGTCAAGCATCCCGTGAGGACGTTGACATACACACAAGCGGTGAAACCGCGCCCACTATTTCAAAGGGGGACATCAGAACCACTGGACAGTACATGCCAGGTCCAACACCACCACCCTCTTGAATTTTGGGTCTTCTTTCCCAAACAGTTCCTCGCACCCTCCTCTCTCTTTACTCGACAGGTCAAGTTGGGAAGTAGCTCTCAAGTGCATGTATACGAACTCTCTAGGTTTGTTCAATAAGCTACCGGAAGTCAGACAGTTAACTCATGACACACAAACGAACATATCTGCTTTCGAGGTAACCTGGCTTACAGGTGACATCAGTGACAATAAACTGAGTGTCCCCAGGTACTCAGTCTACCGAATTGACTCCGCCCAAAGGAGAATGGGAGGTTCTGCAATTTTTCCTTATTATTGTCTTCCAACACCCACGGTTATCGGTGGATTTTATTCCCTCAAAAATGTGATGTTCGGTGGTTTTTATTTGAACTTCGTGGCCGAGACTCACTCCTAGTGGGGGTTATCTATCGTTCTCCCTCATCCGAGGTCTCTGATGAAGAAGCTATTTTGGTTAAACTAGGCAGTTTCCTAGGACTAAAAACTTCGCTCATCGGCTTATAATGGGGGAATTTCTCGCACTTAAATTAAACTGGGCATCAGTTTCTCACCCGGAGTGTGAATGCGGAATCTCGACCTCCTTATTGACGGTAATACGACGGAGATCGTGGATGCAGCATGTCAACGCCCCAACGCTGCATCATTCTGGTCAGATTCCTTCTTTGTTCGACCTAGTTATCACTAACGAAAGAGCTGC
>LUCH01017737.1:0-26003 GCA_013368495.1 Paragonimus heterotremus
GACCATCCTGATACCGATCTCATCATGAGCACAAAGCCAATCACATCTACATCTCAATGACACAATAAGATCACACAAATACTCACCTACCACGATACAACAGCCAAACACCGACACTGTAAACCAGATCCATCCAAACGACACACGACGAACCAAGCGTCACCAAACACGAACAACTATCAACAACAATGCAATTACTTACATATAGTCGCAAACACACACACCTACCGTGTTCGGTGCAGTTTTCGTCCATTCTGTAGTCAAAAACTACTTGTAGCATGAATTGCTCAAAATAGTCAAGTTTTTATACTGATGTATTTCACATACATAAAGTTCGAAAAAGACAACGACTGGGATACATTGAAAAACTGTAGTACGCGGTAACTTTTCATCTACTTGCAGTATGTGGCTATATGGTTGAAAACAGGTGTAGTAAAAAGATATCAAACAATTTTATTGTAACACTTCTAAGTGAGACGATTTACGAAATATCCTATGTGTAAGTTCAATACATCCCCGTACAAATGCAGACGTACAACAACACATCAAACGAGTAGTGAATAGTGTTTATATTATTTTCATAGTATAGCGATTTCTCATCGCACGCCCCATTGATTACTAGTTGGTGTCACGTCTGAAAACGTTCATAATCACAAGTATTCAGGGTCACTGCAACCAAATCAAAGAAGCGCGTCAGGTCAAAAGAGGTAAGCCTCAATGTCAGTTGTTCTGTGTCAAGGCGCGAGAATATCTGACAGCCGAACTGTCTTTTCCAGTCGATTTCGGGTTTCGAAGCGATGGCTGTGCTAGGTAGACGGTAGGGCGTTTTGCAAAAAGTGTGTCCGAGAGAAAGAAATCGATGTCGAAGGACCATATTAGATCTAGGGATGCTCAGATTGCTACAAACTTACAGTTTATTGTTTATTAGAGATAATTCCGCAACGGCCGGATGATGAAGTGTGCTTACATTGCGATACTTCAGAAAAATGGGGTTATGGGGAAGCTTCTTTGTAACCGTTGAAAATCATGTCATTTTCATTGCGATGTCCACTCACATAACACTTTTATCTAGAAAATAACGAGACGGAGCTCCATGTCTGAAACGGATGGTAACTCTCTTTTTAATCGTTTTCACATAATTCTATTGTAATCTCCGTACGAAATCTTTCGAATTCCATTGGATACTAAGTGAAGCACTCATGGACTCACCTCAAGCAATCGGGACAGAGAATTCAAGTATGATGTTCGAATAAATAGCCACTCGAAGATTTCAAAACTGAACTGCCAATTGTGCTGTAAAATCACCAGTGTAAAAGGTGATGGATTTGGTCACTAGAGTGTACCTTCGATATCGTCAGCCGCTCATGGACTGTTCGACCAAATGTTTGCCTTAATGTATCTGTTTCTAGCTTCATTATTTGATACCCTTCAAAAATATACACTATAAACTGGTACTCAGTGTTAGGAAGTGGCATCTTAACTAGACACTTTCAATCGCTCGATGTTTGTCCTTTGTTGGTCCGGTCATATACTGAGGATGCTAGAGAAGTCTCTTCGCAGACGCAACGCCGAGCTAATATTATACAGGAAATTGAACATAACTTGAGAAGTGAGGCCAGTAGTGCATTGGTTAACCACCGTAGATCACTTTCGACTTCGTATGTGAGGTCCTCAAGAGATCTACCAAATCCATTCGTTTCACTGGTGATCGTTTTTCTTATAGCCTTCGTATGTACAAACCAAGTCATTTTATCTACTGCCGACTGAGTACTATATTTAGCTTGTGTTAACTTAATGAGCGTTATCTGACGTCTCTAATCTACCATCTTCATTTTTTGAAGTTGGATCGCTTTTTGTACGCGGATTTGGTGGCTTGAATCAAGGGGCGGAAAAGGGTCAAACAAACAACTGTTTTGTATTGGCCTACTGAAAACAATGTCAGTAGGCTGTCTTGTTCGATAAATTGAAAGCCAGCATAATTGATGCTACACCGTGGTGACCGTGGCCTCACACAATTAATTTTACTAAGCAACCCACACAACAGTCTCAGTCAGTACGATTGGTGATACTAGGGTGCGCCAACCGATATTAAGGTAAACCTTGGCAATTACTATGACCAACCTAAAGAGTGGCATAACTTGCGTTTTTAACCCAGCGGACCATTCTTTTGAATCTACTTTCGACAAATCAAGTCAATTTCACGTTCAACATCCACCGTACTTGATCAGAACATTCTGATAGAGTTTTCGGGTAGCAAATTTCGAAACGAAGCACTAGACTGGGTTTTCGTTCGTGTAACGACTCACCAGTAATGTATATCCTTGCCACGACCCAATGTGAAATCAATGGCGCACTGATCAACACGGTTGCTTCATGGAAGCCTGGTGGGAATGTCAATTCCAGGCATGGGAATGATATGCGTCACTGATAGAATCCATTGGGAACAAAGCTCAAGCATATTACTTTTTCTAGGAGGGGGTACCTGGAAAGTCGATGTGGATATGAAAGCTGCGATCGAACATGATGGACGTTCAACTTACAATCGACTAAATCACTGATTATTTATCGTAGATCACAGGACTTTGCTAACACTATTTACATTTTATAGGTTTAAAACACCTTGCCTACCGCCTAATATTCGCAATCAGCACTCAATAAGGGAAATGATAGTCAACGAATAGTTCAATCATAACTTATCAAAAAAAAATCAATAGCACTAGTGTTTGTATCGACTGGCACGATCGATCACATAACGGCGATAAAGGGATTGCCAACACAAGTTAGCAGATAGCTGTTTCTCACACTGCTATAAAGAAAGCGGATTGTCAGCCTCAAAAACAATCGGCCAGCAAAATAAGGCTATCATAAGACCAACACTTCTGAGGGGTAGACCGTAATGAATGGGATATGAAGTATAGCATCGTCATCCGATAGGTGAAGTTCGGCGATATTTTCTAATTGGCGTACCACTTGCTGGTCTATTACCTATTGTGGCTAAACACCCTTTATATGATGCTCGAAATGAAAATAGATTTGTGCATCCAATAGGGTTAGTGGAAATCGCGGATTTTTACGCTAAGTAGCACTATTGCATCACTGACTAATGTTATTCTGTGGTCGCCGACCCCAGTGTCAAACACAAAACAACATTTTTTGTGTTTCACAGTAGCAAAGGTATTCGATAATTTCCACCCTTGGTGGAATTGCCCATAACTACACACAAACATATTCTCAGGAACATTATTCTATGGCTTTGAAACAACTGTGGTTCCAGTTAACAAGAGTGTAAACAAAGTTTGTGCTCATTGCTACAAGTTTGCGCATATTAATCCATCTTGTCGACGGCATGTGCACTTACCTAATTGATGAAAACAAGAGAAGTGTAGTCGTCTCGCAAACTGTCGTCTTCTAGGCACCCAATACATTTAGAGTTGTGTGTGTTTATGTGAATTTAAAGAAGCGAGTGTCTAGACAGTACGGAAACAATTTTTAGATTTGAACAACCTCGCAGTATCGAGTCCACCTATCATTGATTCAGTCACCTAACACTGAATTTCATATGTAGCCTTACAAGAGATGAAAGAGCAAAATCAGCGTAATTCCTGAATGAACTTTTATTTAGCGAACATGGCGTACTTTGCCGGAAGAGCTAACTGGATTCTGTTCGTAAATGAGTTCTGCTCCACGTTTCATGTCCGTTACTGCAGATCGGTTAAGGAAATCGATGGCTCACAGAGCCAAGTAGAACTAAATTTGCTGACAATTTGTAAACATCCAGCTTAACAATAAATATGAAAAACTGGTTACCTTCTATGGGGTCATTCATTTATCAGTTGCTGAACAGCTCCTGGTAAAACAACGTCTTTAAAAACACATTCTTCGTGTAACGAGGGACGTGCTATCTCCTTAGGTCTGTTACACTGGAAGGTCTTGGGCGGAGTTTATTCTAGAGTAGTACAGGAAGCTAATCAACATTTCAGATGAAAGAGCTCACTTACTCTACAAAAAGCATCTAAACGCTTGAGCATGCTCTGGTGATTTGATTGGCAACCAAACTGTGCTCAGGAATTGTGTCATGAATCAAGAAACAGTAAACACTGAAGTTCCCAGAGTGGTTTTCATTATTGAATCTACCGCTTTATCTCGGTTTGTTTGTATTTTGTGAATAAAAGTTGAAGACTGTGAAATGCATTTGTTTTCAAATTCTGTTAAGCGGAAGACGTCAATGACATTTTGTTCGGCGTGAGCTCGCGAGATTTTTTTCAAGTGTGTCTTCATTTCAAATGAAGTGATTCCTCCTACTTTGGTTATTTTGTAAAACTCACCATGAATGTGTTATGACCAGTCTCTAAACTCATGAACATAAAAGTGATTGTCCGTTTAGGAAATATGTCGGGTTCTCAAATTGAATTCTGCACATCGCATCGAAGCAGCGATAAACAGATGGGTGTTGTACAGTTGACCACCGAAATGATAAATAAGGAAGCTTCACTAAAAAGTGCAATAATCGTCAGTTATTGAGACAAACCGTCAGGATATGACGTCCTTCAATGTTAGTCCCCGTAAACTGTTGAAGGTTTCAACAACCTGGTGGTATTAGCTAGATAGCTATTGAGGTAAAACAAGCTTTGTTCTTTAAGCAACACTCAATTTACTGTGTGTTCCTGTCACCAGCCGGAAAGGTATTTGATGAATTTTTTCATCTTCTTGGAGTCATGTTACATCTTGGAAGGAATTAACTGACAAGTGTAGTATCTTACCGAAATGTTGTATACATAGTTGGGGATATTTACGAACTTGCTGATCATGCTTGTGGTTCTTTCATCTACCAAACACCCGGTATTTCAGACCGCGGTTTATCGTGGAAACATTACGTTTCTGTTAACCATCTGATATACAAAAATACCATCCCTCAAGTAATCGCACATTAGTTTTTATGTTTTTGACTGAATCGTTTAATTTGTGCTACCATACCGAATAACTAAGGTAACTGCACCCTAAAGTCAGTGAAGGATATATCAGATACTGCGTACCAACTGATCGCTTACGTATTAGGGAAGTTGATCGTGTTTAGCACGTCCAACCATGCTCCTAGTCTACTGCCGAATTTTTCGGTGCCCTGCCATCCGTCGCAGATTCGAGATATCGTCAACTTGTTCGGCTGATAATGTTTTATGCGCCTTGTTTTTTTACTTTTTACAATATTTCCGTATACTTCATAAAACAGAAGGTTTGTAATCAGCTGTTGATGGGCGAATGAGAGTGACACATATAGTCTTCAATGCCATGAGATTCACGTCTGTTCGGACTACAGATGGTCTGCGATAATTCGTCATAGAAGATGGTGAGTTACATAAGCCGTTTTGGCGCACATACACACAGATTGTGTAGACCGATCGCAATAGCTTATGCTCTTGTGAACGGTTGCAATCAAGTGGTAGGATCTACTGAAATTGAAAATTATGTTCCACTTGGCCCTTTGCAAGTTTTCCTCTCCTCATCTCAAGCATGTACACGCCATTGTTTACACTCAGCTGAATTAGTCAGACTGAGTAGTAAAGCCGATATGTTGAAATGCTCGACTGAAACGAGCGATAGGTAGGCGAGAATGCATAAGAAGATCTTAGGACGGATAGTATTGTCAGACCATACTGCAGCATTAACATCAAGCTATTTTTAAGGAATCCAATGACTTCCTCCGAAACTGACAGATTACTGCTGAATTCCCCAAACTACCACGTCAAACCCATCGTCACACATTCAATGCATTTGTTTGTACATATTCTCCAGGTAACAAGTGAAACTTATCATGCACGCATTTGGACGAATTACCTATCTGGTATGTCTGATATTTATCTGTTACTTTTGGGTGTCCAGACGTTGATAATTTTCACTTCAAATTTCAAAGGATAATGTAAACTATAATCATGGAGAGGTTCATTCGATCAACTTCTGATGGTCAGCGATTCCATTTTCATCAGCAACGTTGGTGTCGGTGCCACCCAAACAGTACCCTGTTCACTAGTAGACACAGCTCTTGGACACCAACACAGCCACACAACAAATAGACAAATTCTGTTACACAACGCACACAACCCACTTTACATAGTACTCAGGACGAACAAGAATCGAACTGTGTAAACTGTGCTGCTTGATGCTGCCCAAGAATCAAAATTCTGGACACATTCTCACATCAACACAACGTTTACCCAACTCGTTACAACCATGTTTGCATGATTTTAAATAAATCCAACACTTTCTATTCGATTTTACTTCATGTTCATCGTTCATATTTGTTGTATTCAAGAACGACGGAAAATACCAGTAGTAAGTAAGCTTTATTAGAGCAACCGCTTCAAATTAGGTTCCGGAAAACTCTGTCCACACAGCACGGGCAGCCGCTGCCTGCAAATGTCATCGATCGCTTGGAGGTCAGAGCAATTTGATTGGCGGACTGCATGGCTCACTTGCATTCGATTGGACACAACAATATTGAAGTAACTATCCGTTAGCGTTCCAACATGCCGATTAATCTTAGCCACATTTCAACCATCTTTTAAGTATCATTTCACGTCACACTCACTTGTTGAATAAAGCAGTCAACTTGCCTGTATGTTAAAATTGTTACCTCAGTAGTGTGCTGCATTTGACTCTCAGGATCACACTTGGCATTGCGGTATGGTAAAAGTCGTTTCCTAGGTTTCGTAATCAGAGGTGACAAATCGAGCAGTAGTGGAAATCCACCGACTAACAGATGTGCGCCTAACCAGACGATTGAGGTGCCAATAGACGGGTTCAACTGATCAACGACCGTTACATGTTCACGATGAATTTACAAAACTATTGGTGAGGAGTGTACCGAACATCACCCACATCTGATCGCAGCTGTTGAGTTCCCATAGACAATCCAGTCGACCCTTGTCGAAAAGAATCATTAGACTCGAATTTTGCTAATGTAAGGTATTATAATGAGTGCATATCCTTGCCACAATCGGGATTTAAATTTCGGTAACACTTTCATGAAGTAACCATGCTGACTACTGCTAAAGTGGACTTTACAGACTTCAGTGGTGTAGTGGCCAACATGGTTGCCTCTGAAAGGCGTGACCTGAATTCTAGTTTTGGTCTTGAAGAGGATGTTCAGTACTGATGAGGTTTAACGAAAAAGAACCTCGAGTTTAGTGCTTTCGTCCGAAAAGAGTTGACTGCAGTGTTTATCTGAATGCAAAAGTCACGATCGAATGCGAATGATGTTCAATTCCACAAATGTGTTTAGAATTCGCATGATTTGTAGCCGACAACCAACTATATCTGCAGAACATTGTAAACATCTGGATAAGATGAGAGACATTAATAGAGAGATAAGAACACAACCACAAATTCTTGAAAGAAACCTGATATCGATCGCGTGGATTCTAAAATGTACCTAGATAGAGGACGCAAATCGGTCGTCACGACATAAGTATAACAACGGTTTCAACATTTCGTCGTATGAATGAACTACTCTTAGACGGAACTGAGTCTGAAACAGAATCGTCTGTACACTATACCTTCAAAACAGATCAATCACAAGTCAGTGTAATTTCAGACATGCACACAACTTTGTGAACTTAGAAAGGCCTTGAGAAATAGAGACTGACTGTATTTGATACTGATTCATTTCTAATGGAAGAACTTTTTTGTGGCCAATACTTTTAATAACTCGAGCATACCTAGTGGAATGATGTATCAGATTCGCTGTGTTCATCAGTAAGACCAGTTTGCTGATATTCTAGGTTTCGATCAGAAAACTGACACGAGCTACGTGAACGACAACCTACAAAACTGGATGAAGCACTCACCTTAACTCAAGCCGGAGCAAACACAGATCATATACTTAAATATTCGACAGAAAACTACTCAACGGTATGATTATTAGAGTAAACTTATGCTTACGACCAGACCGTTATGACTATGGGATTTGCATGGCACGTTGACAAACTCCACATTTGAAACGGGTTTAATAATACACACCATGTAATCCAAAGTGAGAACAGACGTCTGATTCCGTAATTAAACCAAACGAGTGGTACGGGCTTGCATTTTCATATTAGTCAAATGTTGATGCTCAAACACCGATGTCTCTGCGGCGATTCTTGTGATGCAACGAAAGTTGGACGTAAAAAATTTCACAAAAGATTAAGAAATAAATTTGTTAAATCACAGCTCTTAACTGTAATGTGCCACAGAAACCAGCAGGTGTGCACGAGGTAAATTTGAAATGGTGACGAAGCATGCTGCTGTGTTGTCGGCGCCGTTTTAGTTATCGTTTGTGTAAGTCGTGTGCATGGCTTACTGGGCCTTTGGCTCATGCTTGTTTCTTGTTGTTTCCCTTTACAGGACTTTTGTTGGAACCTCTACTTCGGAAGAACGCTGTCCTCCCTGGTGTTTCCACATTGCCTCAGAGTTGGTCCGCAAGTGTTGTGGACAAACAGAGTAGAAACGGCCGGTTTGCATGTTACACTAACAACGACAGGTGGTCATATGACAAATCCGGGGACTGAGAGTAGTGCAACCTGGACAGTAAACTAAACGTGGTTGGCCAAATGTCCGTTGCTTACACTAACTTGACTTCACAGACCTACTTTTGTATGGACGTGAAAGACTGTCTGTCTGTCCACTTTTTCTCCTGCGTATCACCGTGGTTCGCAAATAACGCTTCCTCGATGTGGCTAAGGATACAAGGCAGACAGAGTACTGAATGTGGGTCGGACTGCTCACCAAACTCATTACTAAGTACCTAACCGGTTGGTCTGTATCATGACTGCACTACCTTGGAATGACACTACCTGTTCATATTCAACAGGCCAGAATATTTGATAAGCGCGGTGCAGCAGTTTGCCGAACCTAGTAACAAGAATAAATTTGATAATTTAGAATATCTAACTGTAAAAATATTGACCTTTGCTGGATAAGAACCAGAGAGGGAAACGCGGCATTTACGGTACCAACTGAGCTAGGAAGTCACGGTAAGAGATTAGAGATGTAAGTGCGTTATGCGCGTGAAACAAAAAACCAAAATGCAGTCCGTGAAATTTTTCCAGAACTTCCGTACAACTAATTGATATGCTTTGAACAAGTGTTACTCAAGCAGCCCGACGAGTGTTGCTTCATCCCTCTTTCAGTGTATTATTCTATTCGGCCGGCAAACTGAAGACTTCGACATTTTGATGTATTTGTCGAGTAAGTTGTCTGTAGTTATCCTATTTTGGATTGACATCAGCACCAGAAACAGGAAACTTAAAAGTTTTAATTCCATTGTAAAACAACTATGTTGTTGAGGTGTGAGACGCACATATCACCGCACTGTCTTACAAGAAGATGGTAGGCGCCTACAATTTTGTCTCAACAAAAGGAAAAAGACGACAGAATGACAGTGTAGGGTGTTACAATTTTTTTTGATTCCAACACTGTTAGCATATTTGAACCAGCTAATGGAAACGCAATCAAGCTATTAATGCAGTACATCTGGAACTATTGTAGAGTCTCTTACCTTTCTGTTCTCTTGTTACATACTATTCTTAATATATGTTATGTTCATTGTACATTTTAGCCTTTTGTCTGTTGTTTGAATGAATATACACTTCGTCCTCGCGCGCCTCGATTTCTGCTTACACGTGGTGATTGCTACCGGGAGTTGACTGTGGCAACAGCGGATTTTTAATGCGTGGGATCAACTGGATCTGTTAGAATCACTCTCTTATTCAGGAGGAACGTTATTCTAACTTATAACGAACGTAGTGTAGTGGAATTTATTGTAGACATTTGTTGTAAACTATTTTGTTACCTTGTCGATTCATTTTTTTGGTTCCACCACACTATCGTATGGTAGGCCGTGACCAGCAGAAGCGACTGCATGCTCAGGTTGTATATGGTGCAGGCGAGAAACTAATCCTCAAAACAGGATTGGTCCCATGAAGCAGTAAAATCAAACGCAGGAGCACACTTATGAGGTACGGTAACTAAGGTAAACACACACGCCACACAAATAAGGGATGAGACTGCGTACGTACCTAAATTATGGACCACAACACGACTTGGCAAAATTGATTTATTCTCTGTTAACTGTAGTACGTTCGTGAGACCGTGCTCACGGAAAGGATGTATGGAACACGTCTGGCAAACACACCAATACATAGACAACTAACAGGTTAGAAAATCCATCGGAGTGAAACACAAGCTGACCATCAGCGCCAGGGGGGGAAATGCTACCAACTATCGTGCTTTCGACTGTCGATCCTGAAATCAGCTGCAATGATGACTCGGTAATGTGGTGACTCCGATTTGACACAAGTGAGACCACAGATGAGCGAGGACGCTATTGTTGGTGTGGGCAAATTTGACAACGTAAAAGTGGACACGCCTGAATCATGGATTTCTAGAACTCCAACATCGTTGGTGAGTGAACAGTAAGAGGTTTCATTTTCAGGCACATAGGCCGTCAGTCGATGGAGTCATCAATGACCACGTGGTTAATCGAATGGTTTGAAGCATCTGGTGGGTGAACTGAAAATAAGACGACTGTGTAGTCACAATACAGTTATATTTCGAGGACTGGTAAGTAATATTTTAACGGAATTGTAGAGTCTATCTTTTTGTTCTCTTGTTATGTGCTGTTCTTCATCTCTGTTATGTTCATTGTACATTTTAACCACTCGTCTATTGTTTGAATAAATACACACTTCGTCCTCGCACGCCTCGGTTTCTGCTTGCACGTGGTCGTGGTTACCGGGAGTTAACCGTGACAACAGCAGATTTTTAATACGTTGGATCTGCTAGAATTACTCTCTTATTCAGGAGGAGCGTTATTCTAACTTAGCGAGCGTAGTGTGGTGGAATTTATCGTAGACAGTTATTGTAGACTATTTTGTTACCTTGTCGATTCATTTCTTGGTTCCACTACAGAATGTAGTTTTCGAAGATTTACGAAATTGTACAGGTTTGTATTGATTCAGCTCACGGTTACCAACTTCGTACTCGGAATCTCGATAAAATGACTCATGTTTGGTGACAAGGTCGTAATTGATTTGAATGAGAATTCGTAAAGATCGTATTGATAAGTTGCTGATAATACTGGACAACATTTTGCCTACCTAGATCAATTCAGTATGAAAGCTGTAGTTCTTTTCACTTAGTCTCAAATGCTACAAAACCTACCAGGTCATTACAGCATACCCTTAGGTTTCCAAATGCATCGAAACACTAGACAACAGCTGGAACATATTCCGGAAACAAAAAATCGAACAGTGCTTTGAGTACTGTTTCATAATCTACGGTCGGAAAGCGAACATGTTTGGAATGAGCATTAGCTAATGCTATTGTCATTTTCGGAATTTCCAACAGATTTATCAGAGCAGGAAGAAGATACGTGTTGTGATATGTTAACATTTCGTCTACTCTTGTCAGTCGCAAAACGTATAACATACCTATTATTTACATCATACAAATAAGGACAAACTGTGATTAGGCTTGCTTACAAACAAAGTAAGTATTAAGTAATCATGATCATGACAGTCCGATAGGTTGCCGCGGCCACTTTTATGCGCATAACGTCGACTGATAGTTTCAGATAGAGATCACTTCACAAAAAGCTAGTAATAGCAATATTATCTTGAATGGGTTTACTGGGTTAACTTGGTGACAGGTTATCATGACGTGCATAACAATTGACGACGTTGGGATTGGAGCAGCCAGTTCACCATGTTACACCCTCAGTTATTTTAGCCCTTTCTGAATATGTTCGACTAATCGCTGTGATAACTGTCGGTCTGTTCTGCCCATATAAACGCCACTGCAATTGCAAGTGAACTGATACGCAACATGGGAGTCAGAAGATTTTGATGAACTGTGTTCGCAATTATGTAGAATTCGTCCTCTGTTAGTTTGAACTAACCACAACTGAACAACCGCATACTTTCGGTCCCGAGTAGATTTTAGGTTGTGATTGATATAATAAGCTAGATGGTCATCGTGGAATGACAAAAACAGGAATACATTTTTCTTCTGGGCTGTTTGTATGAGTTCAGTGTTTTTTGTCTGGATAATTTTCTCTTAATTATCCAATTGCTAGTAAACTTTTCATCTACTCCTGTAGTTTTTCAGTCAGGAATATAAATATGCCTGGCTTTGTAAAACACGGTTTTGACCAAATCAAGTTTGTATGCAATTAGAACAAAGCTGAAAAACTGAAGAAATGTTGACCATCTCATGTGGCGAACCGAGGGCTGTCACGTGTCACCTGCACGTCTAGTTATAAATACGTCCGAAAAAAAGCTCAACTATTGTTCCAGTCGACTTTGGGATACAAAAATAAGTTGAAGTGGGTATTATCAAGGAGGTTGAGAAAAATAAATCAAAATGATTAACATCAATAAAAATCAGAATATCATCAACGTATCGTTCGTACAATGACGATTTGGTTGTGTGACCTGGGACTTGCCACTTAATCATTCTTAAGATAGTCGTTAGTGCTAGACCCAACGGACTACCCATTGCAACTCCGTTCATCTATTTGTAAGCAGGTCCCTCAACATCGAAACAAATGTGATTTGTGCACATCACACTAAAGTCCTTAATGTATTCAAGTGGAACATCTATATCACCGTTCTAGTTAGAGGTGAAGTCACAAAAATCCAACTATGTCACGAAGGTGAACATTCGTAAAAAGGGAATTAACATCTATGGAATACAATACCTGAATGCTTAACGGAACGTGTTCTAAGGTTTTTGCTAATTCGAAGAAGTCATTAAGGCATTTCGTGGGATAAAACTTTGCGGATAGGACCAAAGAACAACTTTGTGGTACACAGGATCGGGCGTAGGGGTGCACGATCCACATGTGTGTCTGCACTATCTCCTATTCAGGGTATTTCTACGCCAATTTGTTTCAAAGGCATATACTGAGTTTCAGATGTGTTCATTTAACAACAGTATCTGAAGTTGTTTTGTAACTTGCTTTTTCAACAATGTGTTATTTTCGGCTATCTGTACTATTTTTAATTTCCACCGGTCTTATGGAAAAATGTTAATTTTCCTTATATGCTTGCTCTCGTTCATGAAAAGAACAGCAGATCCTTTGTTCAGTTTAAGAAATATCAAGTATTGCATTTCTCTTAGTTCTTCAGATGTTTGACCATCGATGTCTGCGTTCAATAGCAGGTATCGGGTGGCACCAACGAGTAATCAACGAGTAGGTTGGGAAGCGCGTGATTGGCAATGATTGTCAAACGAGTTCTTTTATTCAGTCACTACATCTGCACAGACTTAGATGGTTAGGCCATGTAATAAGGATGCCAGCTAGTCGTTTGCCACACCGAGCACTGTTTGCCGACGCTGCGGCTGATTGGCGCAAGGTACGAGGTGGACAGATGATGACCTAGCGTAGATAAATGAAATCGTTCACAAAGGGGTTGGTCATTGTAGACCGGTTTCATTCCCCGTGCTGGGGCCCTTGCGACTCACAGAGTCGGTGGCTTGAAGCTTTAGGTGAGATGGCGGCTAGCCGAGCTCAGTAGCGTGAATGTTGTCGTTGTTTGTCCGAGTTGTTTGTGAAGTGAGTGCACTTAATGACGCGGGACATTGAAAGCTGTGAAGACGCCCAATTGCTCATCACGCCTTCCTTTCACTTACAGCTCGGTTGTTTGTTTGCAAGATGTAGGCGCCTTGATGTTGTATGTTTGAATATAGACCTAGCTGTTTTTAGTAGTTAGGTCCATCCCTCTCTCATTTTTTCTTCTCTCTTCCTAAATAGGGTTTGTTTCTTCGTCTTCTTCATGGTTGTGTGGCGGTTAAGCATCAATGTGAACCACTGATGTATTGCTGTCTATGATGATAATGATGATTTATAGCCCGTTAGTGTTCCTACTTTAGACAACACTGTTGGCGAATGACCGTTGATAAAAAAAGGCTGAAATTGTTCATCAATTTTGTACGGAATCAACCTGTCTTGTCAGAAAAAGTGGATGATAGTTCACTCAGCTGATCATACGTGTATTCAGATTGAACCTGTACATTCAATTTATCATTTTTGGGCGGTATTTTAAACGTCAGTTCACGTGAGAGGATCTCTGGTTGTACTTAGTAGAAGAAAGATTGTGCACATGTTTGAAACCATCACCAGAAAACACTCACATTAGCTGACCTTGAAAGGCAGCGCTGAAGAGAACGACGAGTTTTGCCTTTGACATTGTTAAGGGTGTCTATCTCGAGAGGATCTCACACTTCATTCGACAAATTAATGACAATCCACTCGGGATACCAGATTTCCCGATGATTCTCATCGTGATGGTAATCAACTGTTTGAAAGTTTGTTCCCGAAATTTATTCAAAGTGTTGTTCACAGTTAATGTTTTCAAACGATCAGCAGTTGACACATGACACCTGATGCAAACGTCTTCAGTGTGATAGGAACAGTACAACTCTGTTTCGGATACTTTTCGTTACGGAATAGATGTGAAACTGAGAGAAAAAGTATGGCGGAGGCATATTTGAATGTAATTAAAATGGTTTAGAACGTCTCAGGTATATCGTTAACATAACAAAGAAAAAGTCGCGGCAAATCTGACTGACTATAGTCAGACGGCCAACACTTAAAAACGGTCTAGACAACAGTGGACTTGAACGATCAAAATAAGAACATACAGAAGACTCATCTACTAAACTCAAACACGTGCTCTGTCACTTGGGAAAATAAGATCGACGGGTGCCATCATCCCTAGATTTTACGATCTGTCTGAAACATACAAAGCTGGGCTTTTGATGTTGCTGATCTTTTACATGGTTGCTTCATCATGTACTAAATTGGTCAAGTGAACGACGAAACAGTTACTCAGAGAAAAGCGTTCCACACGAATCAGCGTTCGAGTGCTATAAACTTCCATTCATTCAATTCGGTATATTCAGTGCAAACTGTAATCGCTGAGCCAAAATAAGCTAGGTAGATGACACGTCGCCCAGTATTGTCAGCAACCCAGAATATTATTCAGAAGAAACTGCCTTGTCACTGAACATGATTCACTTCACCAAGATTCCGAGTACGAAATTGGTGACGGTGAGTTGAATCAGTAAATACCAGTGCAATTTTGTAAATCTCCAAAAACTACATTCCGCTAAAATGTTACTCACCAGTCATCGAGATATAACCGTATTGAAGCAACACATTGATACTCGTCCTTCGCCTTGCACACCACTTTACTGTATCGCGAGAGCTGTGGTGCTGTCAGCCGCTACATCCGGTCCACCATTTATTTCCAAGTTGCTCATCAGACGCTTTAAGCCATTCGATTAACCACGTGGTCATTGATGACTCCATCGACTGACGGCCTATGTGCCTGAAAGTGAAACCTCTTGCTATTCACTCAGCAGCGATGTTGGAGTTCTAGAAATCCGTGATTTAGCCGTGTCCACTTTTGCGTTGTCAAATTTGCCCACACCAACAATAGCGTCCTCGCTCATCTGTGGTCTCACCTGTGTCAAATCGGGGTCTCCACATTACCGAGTCATCATTGCAGCTGATGTCAGAATCGACAGTCGAGAGCACAATAGTTGGTGGCATCATTTTCTCTCAACCTGGCTGAGCTCTCACCGAAGACAGAGTGTAAGTTCACAACCACAGGCAGGAGAGTTAGCGGCGACGTATTTCTTTCGGTGTCACTTTTTCCCATTTGACCCACTTATCCTTCCTCTCTGTTGTCATGACATTTGTTTCTGGCACTGTATATCTGGACTTTCTGATTAAAGAAACCGCCGAGTCAACGTCATCACCGTCATGTACCGGGAAACCTTTAAGCCTGTTGCAATCAAGCCTTTCCTTACAAGAGTTGACGGCAGTTACCGCGTTAACGCCAAAGCTACGTTCAACTGTTTGCAAGTGTGTAAAAAAAGTGCATTTAAAGAAATATATATATTCTGTTTGTATTCAGTATGCGGTTGATGAGAAAAATAGAAAGACTGACATACTGAACGGTTGTTTTCTTAATGTTCTGATAAGTTGGATCAAGCGAAATCAATACTTTAAATCTGTTGGAACGTTTGCCACAATTCAACGTATTGTTTTCCTACTCGCGTGTTGGTAGGGAAAATGACCAACTTTATGAGTTCCACCCATGCAGTCTATCGGTTCAATAGTGTCAACCTAAAAAACCTGATCGCAAAATATGGAAAGATGTCCTTTTAAAACATCTGATTTCTGCACTTATTCTACCCACCCCCACAAAAAATAGTTAACACGTTAGCTGGATCACTGCAAGCTTTGGTTCAAGTTAGCTGAAATATCACATCACAAAGCACGTCTTCAATCGTTCGTAAAAGCATGCTAATGAAAATCAAATGAGGTATTTGTGTTATAACTTCCAATAGTTCGCAAGTCCGACAGACGTTCATTTGTCCAAAACTTTACCGCATTTCGAACAATCTTCCATTTTTCTCAAACCTGCGTAAACCCTGAAATAGCAATATCTGGGTCAAACTTTCGTCCTAAAAAAATCGGACGTAGATAGTTATCAATAATTCCTGTGCACAGGTGACATCCACCTGCGATAACATTAAACTGTTACTAATACTGTACATAAGGTTTCGCCAATGTTTCTAGCTATTTTGTTTAGCGTTCTTTGAATCGAGTTATTGCTGACGATAAGTGCCTTTATAAGTTCACACAGTCACTTGTGTAGAACGGTTAACATAACCCAACTGGACGTCAGCTACCGTTGATTATTTGAGTCGGGTTCATGTTTTTCAAAGCTGTTCTAAGAAGAAACTTATTTGCTTGTGTATTCCAGTCCCTGTGTCGGCCAGAGACAATTTCTGTTGAACAGTCTATAGATGAACAGGAATAATGAATGAGAATAAAGTAAAAAGAGTTTGAATACAGCAACAGGTTTGAAATCATATCGACAACAAACGTTGAAACATACTGAGACAACGTACCGTCAGATAAGTATGTTTGACGATCTGTTAGACTGAGATAGGATTCAGGCTAGAAAACTCGTAATGCAGGTTGTTCCTCATGTACGTGTCGATCGAGTAAAATTCCAAGCCGCTTAACCGATTCAGCCGAGATCACAGAGTTGGACAGTGCAAAGGGACCCTCAGTGTAAAGTAGTTTTGTTTGTATGGTAACCTGCCGATTCCGTAGCCTACTTTCAACGAATGATTCTTTGGTCGTTTCTTTGTTTAGAGAATGGATTGCAGTGTGAAATATTAAAGTATCTTATGAAGTGTCTGTGACTACTTGGAAATTTATCAAATCAGACTTGTATCCTTAGATAGAGGGTTTCTTGAGCTCATAACTCCTCCAGTTGCCCATCCCTGAACACGTTCAATGAGACAAAAAGCACATACCTGCAGGCTCCTTTCCAGGTGTGAGCAGATTTTATACAGACGAACATGGCGGGAGAGACTTTAGGATAGAAAGTTCTACAAATTCTTCTTGAGGTGTGATGCCATTTGTGCTTCTCAGTCATCGTTGCACTATTTGCAGACGGAACTGAGTAATTCAAGTATTGCTGAGTCAGTAGAAATCCATTCCTGCCGTATATGCGCTACTCCTTTGAAGCATACCTCTTCGCAAGAGGTTCGCGTAGCAGTTGAGATTTTTGCTGCGCTCGTTTGGAGCACTCTAATGTTTTGAGCAGGAGATCTTAACTACCAGTGCTGTATAACAGATGCTTCGTATATATCCGTTGATCAGTTACCAACTGAAAATCTCGTGTTTGTAAGCAGATGATTTCTGAACAAACGACAAAACGAAGCAAAAACAACGGCAAGACCTGGGTCAAAAGGTGGCTACCACAAAATGGCCAACAACGTTTAGTAGAGTGGCGCCAATGATAACTGACGGCGATAGGGTCGACTAGCGTCTGTGGTCAAGTTGCGCAAGCCAGTCCCGTATGAAGCTTTGGCATTATTAGTGATGAAACGTGCAACTCGATAGACAGAGTCTTTGTGATTCGCATAACTGAAATTACCGACAACCATTATCAGTGGGTCGCGCACGGACAACAAACATATTGTAACGTGCGATCGAAACCAGCAAGCGCGCACAGATTGAATTTGAATTGTGTAGCGGAGCGTGCTGCTGTGTTGTCGGTGCCGTTTTAGTTTTCCTGTGTATAAGTCGTGTGCATGGCTTACTGGACCTTTGGCTCATGCTTGTTCGTGTTGTTTTCCTTTACAGGACTGTTGCTGGAACCCTTACTTCGGAAGAACGCTGTCCCCCGGTGTCTGCACATTGTTCCAAAGTTGGTCCGTAGGTATTACGGACGATCAGAGTAAAGAGGTCCGGTTTACATGTTACAATATCACTTAGTCGCATCTTCTGTGAAGTAAGTAGACTTAACTTTGCGTTCACATCACTAGTAAGCATGACGATGTCCGAATGGTTAGTTTGTCCCAAAAGATCGAAGACAGAATTGTGGAAAGCGATATTGACAGCATTTGATCTATTGTCTTTGGAGCATGAACAACAGTCCAACACTAGGAAGGTAGCTTCCTGAGGGTTAAACAAACCCCTGGAAAAAATAACACTCCATACGGTTACACAGCAGACAGAGGAAGCAGATTAAGATGCGTCAACAAGGTATGTATAGTATATGCAACGGTTGCTACACAATATACACAAACGACAAACTCTGCTTATAACAACCTCGGTTATGTCGAAGCCCTGAGTAAAAGAAACAAAATGTATGGAAGTGTTGAATGTTAATTCCTGAGAGATGGACTTTTTAAGTTAGGGCTGTAAAATATGGAAAAATTTCCTGTACGCACACGCAAACTAGACGGGGTATAGCATTCACAAACTACTGTTTCAGTTACTGAGAAGAAAATCCATGTGTCCGAAGGAGAACCTTAAAACATTAAAGGTAGTCGAGGTGGAAAAAAAGGGAAACTGATACAACACCAGATTCCACAGTAACCGGTGTGCATAATTAAAAAAAGAACTCTGAGAAGACAGGAAGTGCTACCTATTGGAGGGAAAGTACCCGTATGCGATGTTTACGAAACTCGTCCGAGGTGATTTACGAGAAAACTCACAACACATCACATCTTTCCAAAGGAACACTCGCGGATATTCAGTTTGATTTTGACGAAGCCGTTGGAAGCTATGAATAGATCGAGCGCTGGAAGAGGCAATATGGTATCCAGTATCAATCAGTTTCAGATAAAGTGGTTGACAATAACCGATGAGTGGCTTCCAATCAGTAAACAGACGCCATGCCACGACTCCAGAAACCCTACGACAACACGAAATTGGTCTCATCTCGGATAAGACGTCTCATGTCAAGTATGAAACTTGTGTTGGTAGCAAGTCAACTGAAGATCGCACAGTCTATGATGCTGCAACAGGGCTGGCACGGAAAACATGAAATCATGTCATTGGCAGAGAGAAGGATTTTAAGATAGCAGGCACCTTTCTATATGGCAAGAAGCCAATGATCGGACTTGAAAAACGGGGCCATTGTTCGAAGCCTGAATATATCATGCTGACTCAGGAATAACCTCACAGAAACAGGCAGTTACCTTTCTTTGAGCTGTGTAATACATTCACCATGAATCCATGGCCTAAAAAGAGTTCACAAGACACCAGTTCTACCCAAGCAAAACATCCTACTGGCAGTCAGGATATCATCAGAATTTTGAGGTGAATTACAGAATACTATTAATGATCAGATATCTGGCCACGAACGATACAGTCATAAAAACAAGTTGACTTAAAGCATGTTATGGATCAGCTTTTAATCACTTGGAATGGTGTGCTTCTCGATGAGCATCGTGGCGGAATTACTAGGACTATCACGTCTCCTCTGGTTGAATTTACCGGCGAACAGCGAGTTTAGGGAGGCGTATTTCAGAACAGTCTCTTTCGCTGAAGGTGGAAACTCTTGCCATCAGAACTTATGTTTGGAAAGTATGCCGAAGCTCCGGTGGTGGAACTATCGTAATTCAAATTGTCCGGGAAGCTGTTGAAGAAATTTGCGGACTTGATCGAGAGGGAACGGTTGGTGAGATGAATCCAATAACTGTTACACTGTGATGGAAATCTACTCAATTCACCGCTTATCCAAACCCCGACACAATAAAATATCTAACAGGGAGCCCATCCAAACGTCACATTAAAGATACTTTATCAGGATTGGACGAACAGTTCCAAGGTTACGCCTTCCGTTATTCGTTAATTTCTTTGTTCTGTACTGCACCAATTAACGTACAGTTTGTGACTTTGTATGTGCCAATACGACTAGCCAATGAAAGACTGTGATTTCTTTAATACTGTTGTATATCCATAGATTCAGCTTCGTGTTTAACGACTAGGAACTGCTTACTGCAACCAGTACGAGGTTGTTTCCCTATTACTTGAGTGGGAGGTCCCAATCCGATTACGATTTTTAGGGATATTCGAAGTATTACGTATGCTCCGTCCAAAGTATGCGTTACAAATATTCCTACTCCCAGCGATTCTTGAAAAACAGGGGCGTCTGACTGATAGTGATCGGGACTTGGGGGATCTGCACAGAATTGAGACTATAATCCAGAGAATTTTACTTGGAACAAAACGACAAACGATTGACATCAACTATTCTTTCCCGACACTTGAATTACACCACTTAACTGAAATGTACTAACGGATTTGCATTCGCTGAACAGGATTTCTGCAGACATTCCAAGATTTACGAGGTTTAATTTTGTGGTGTTTGTCATTTGAATGTCAGCAAACGAAGATAAGGAAGGCACACAGTGAAAAACTGGGGTCGGTAATTTATAAGCGACAAATCTTAAGTGCCAAAAATAGTTGCCTCCAAAAAATTATAGTTTCGGATCTAAAGAAGGAATGTTCGCACAACTACCACTTGATTATAACCCCAGCTCAGTGTTTATACACACAGGGTAATTATAACTGAGGATGATACCAACCAAAATGTACGTGAGCTTCACCCGGAAAATGGATAAAATTCAACAGCATGGTGCAGCTCCGTGCCGGGAATACCACCTGGCTGGCTCTTTGTATTATATTTTCGATACAAACAACGAAGATATTAGTCTAAGCCACTTCCAAGGCTGTCGTGAAGTCAATGAGGTCAGGTACGAACTCTCGCCCAATGGCCACCCAATCAGTTTAGTCACAAACGCTGTCCACGGAGTCTAGAGCTAGAGTGCATGTCAACGAACAAAAGGAGGGAGTTCCGCACGTCACATGATGAAGTCTATAATAATCAATCTGAAAGAACTAGTGATTTACCTTAAATAGACCATACTAATACAATTCTCCTGCCTGATGACACTTCCGATCAATACCACAAATTCACTTTTTAGTCCCCGTACACGTATGGCACTTCCGTCGCACTCAATGCATGAACTACTTCTTGGATGGTCGCAGGGAATTGCTGTTAACCTTCAGCGCCCCATGGGTTCACCGCTACCCCAATGGCTTGACAAAACTGATTCAGGAGGGTCGTCGTGAGTGGTCAGTCACAGAAATGAGAACACTGACAAGTAGATTGTCTATATGCGACTCAACTACAACTATGTAAGCAATGCAGATGTAGTCCCAGTGAAGTAGATAATCGGCATAGGTCCATGGACGTGAATACGGAGTCACGTGATCACTGCTCACTGGGAATGTGCGATACACCTGCAACATTGACTGTCCTAACTCAATGTCCCATTCCGTACTATAAACCACGTATTTTCTACCCAGAATGTTTATATATTTCTCCAGGGACTTCATTCACATATATATATTAAGGCAACAACAAAACAGAAAAGACTGGCAGTTAAAGAGAAGTCAGTTTTCGTAGTTATGCAACTGATTTTGACGCCATAAATTCTCTGTGTCTAGTTGCAGATGGGCAAAGCTTGGGTCAGAGCCAGAAAACAGGTTAACGACATACGAGGCTAAGTAATCGTTTATGGAGTCTGTCATGCACTGAACACCTGACAGTTTTTCTCATTTAAACCCAGGCCGAGTGAAAGCGTATGACGCGGCAAGCCATGAGTTGGCATCCACATAACTCAGTTCTAACTAAGACATCAGTACCATTTGGGTTTAATAATAACGGGCATTAATCGAGAAAATTAGCATGTTTTTGTGAAACAAATCGGTGGATACGATGTAAACGAACAAAAACTACTTCGACGAACAAACAAAAAAGGCGAAGCTTATCACGAACTTGTTTTGTTTTAGGTTCAAAACAAGAAAAATCTCACCACGCATACAAGAAAGAGTTCAGATAAAAAGGAACACGTCAAAAACATATTACTGATACAATATGATCAAACAGACCATCCACTGATGGGGCCTCCAATATGATTTCACACGCCCAACCACCGGTAGTCACTTTGAGAAAAAAAAGTCAAAACAAAGGGCAGTTTCACGCGGAGTAGGCCCCGGAACGTGTGTGCCTGAGTGCAGAATACGAAGCGAGACAGGGCACACAGACACACACACAGTTGTCAGGATAACATGTGGAAAGCAAAAGAGAGAGAGACAAGAAGCCAAGACAAAATCGTATCACACAATAAGAAAGTTGGAGACAGAAATTACACCGTACCACTGGACAGCTCCAATCGAGGTGGTTTAGAAAATGCTTGTGTTTATGCGGGAACAGAGGAGTGGGGTAGAAAGCAAGCAGTAAAGGAAACAGACAAAGTTGAGGAAGCCATGGAGCAGGACTGAATCACATACGGTCTTGAAAAACTAGGCGTCTACACCGGAAGAACCAGAGCCCGGCCTCTCAGAACTGAAAACAAGACAGGGAATACGAAAATATGGTTGCTAATCAATTGTCATCTGTAGGGGTAGTTACACATATACTGACAGTGCTTGTGTGACCAGGAATATCATGTACACTCTTCCTGAAAAACGAAAAATTCAGATGAATGGGAATATTCAAGGCATTCGATACCTCGAACGTACACCGAACAAATGTTAGTTTCCGACTGCAAATCAGAATGACATATTACCTTGTGATCTTCGGGTCACGTGTATTACAAACACTAGTGTTGTATCCGAAGGTAGTCGATAAGTAAGACATAAAGAGAGATCACTTTCGCATGTTGTCCAAGTTTTATACAACAGTTATCAGGAACACTTAGTTTGAACAAAAGTGAAATGGAAACATACACGACGGTTAAATTGTCTCCGACTTCATGGTCTGATTTGTTAGGAAACAGGGGATAGAGTTCACTCAGAGGTAAACAGCTCAATAATCTCAAACGGCAAAGAGCTAGTCAAGTCCGTGTGAGGGATAATCACCATTGCTTCCAAACCGTCATCCGCGTGAGGCAGTAGCACCGCGTCAGCAATGACGATGTCTTAGGGATGGGCAGACATTGCTAACTTACGGACGCAACAATCCCGTTTCATAGGATTCGGTGGCCCGATCACATTCTGCGTGTGCGAACCCATCGTTCGCAATGTTGTGATCTGTTAGTTTGGGCTAGCCTAGAGGTTTGGTGGTCAATGTACGATCTGGATTTAGTAAGTCGCTCCTGGTCTCCGGGCTATCGTTCAAAGAACAACGCGAACGCTCAGTTAGCGCTGTCGTTATACATGCTGAAAAATCGCAGTCAAGGACGTTTGTGTTGCAGCACATTCGCTGATTCCCCAATCATTAATTATTTTAATGTGCCATTTTTTCAGCTGTTACACTTGTATTTTATTGCGACACAAAAACCAGTTGCTTGTAACTGATGAAAATAAACAAATATAAGCTATTTCAAGCGTTGAGTGAACAAGACATTGACGTCCGATACTTATCATCATTGAGCAGTTAATTTATTTGAAACTACACTGTTTCCGAGTAACACTAGAAGTTCTTCAACGGTGTAGAATATTCTGCTGACAATTGTGAATATCCGTTGGGTGACAGAAGTGTTGCATGTTTGTAGACACCTTTAATTGACCACTTCCTAATTCGAAAACAGCTAAGTAATAACCATGGTGACAGATTTAGCGGGTAGCCATACAGCCGTATACCACTGTATAAGCACGGGTACGTCGACAGCTACGCAACACAAAACCTGACGAGTATAAGTGTTCTTCCTATGACCGCACCTCTTCAGTACACCTAGGATAGGAGCTGTAATTAGAACAGTTTTATGGGTCAGTGCAGCAGGTAAGCCGGATCACCACGTAAGAAATAACACTAAATGAATGCAAATTTTGAAATGAATGTGGCCAAATCCAGCAATGGGTAGTTGCGAAAGCATTTGTCAACTTGACAAATTAGTACCGCTTCGATAGTGGGACGTTCATTACATTTAGTGCGTGGGAAAGCTCCACTTCCTACAGAAAGTGCCTAATTTACGAGATACACCTGAAAAAATACTTCGTAATTTTGGCCGCGGGCTGACGCAATAAACCACTTTCTACGGTCCAAATTAAGGTCATAATTGATCAACAAATACTGGGGTGCAGAAGTTGCAGGTTGTCTCCGATTTGGGTATCTCCCGAAAGTCCGGCTTTGTCGTTGTCTTGGTTGGATTTAACTTATTACAGTTCGTGTGCATCCGCATTCCGTGCAGTCATTTGTTAGTCCCTTTCGGTTGAATACGGCTGGAATTTAATAACAACCATCTGTTGGCTGAACGAAAACGATCCAATTCGGAAAAGACCCATAACAATTTTTGGTCAGAAAGGTTGGCACACATGGATGACGAAAAGGGGTGTGCTCATCCTGAGAAGCCTACAGATTTCAAGCAACACATAAACAAGCTTACAGAAGATCGTGCGAACAACCACAGGTTCATCGATTGTCAGAACTCACCTTTTGTTACGTAAAGGTAGAAAAAGTCTATGTACAATAGCGTTTGCACACAGCCGGCAACAATGGCGATTAGGTCGTAGACATCTTCAGTCACATAGCGGTCGATCCAGTTGAGGATATACAATGCACGGTAGGAACCTAAGGCGAACAAATAGTGCGCCGTGATGGTCTCCGCTTGACCAGTACGACTGATCATAAACAGTTGAGGTAGGATAGCCACCGATTCCAGGTAAATAGAGAAAGTCCACATAATCTGATTGACGGGAATGGTAATAGAAATATTGATAATCGCTGAGTAGATAGACAATAGTTGAAGAACAAAGCAGACATTCAAGTAAAAAGCATTTAGAACAAGAAACATTATTTTGAACTAACAGCACATTCCAGTCAATGTCCCGAAATTCAGGAGTAGGTACAAGCTCAAATATAAGAACAGATTTAACTAAGTGACTCTGGAGTCAGAATACAGCGAAAACGTAGTTGCCAGCGGTGCACTTGTAAATATGCAAGCATTTTACGAAACAACTATATACCGGACTCACAGCTTAATCAGACAGTAATAAGGTTGAAGGTTCCGCACGTTGCGAAAAAGAAATTCACAAGAAAAAATGCAGAAGCGAAGATGGAAAGAATAAATTACAAAAATCAGCAACTATCTAAATTTAAGGAGGCTGCAGGTTGTGGTATGCCACCACGTCGAATGGCGCGTGATATCGTAGATCAAGAAATCCCTGATTTGATGGCCATATTTGTCTACTTACCATAATAAAACAGTCAACGTACAAATGACCTCCTATTGCCTGATAAACCTGGAATTTAATTGAACCACGGGTGGTTACAATGAGTGAAGACCAATGCAGCACAAGTTTCGCTGACATCATGAATGCGTGACCAAGCGATTACGGGCTGCACACATTTGTCTCCACCTGCAGAGATCACAGACGGGATAGCACCAGCTTGTTTTCAACTGGCGAGTGGTCAAGCTAAAAGGGACATATTCACGCATCGAAAATGCAAAATACACCAAAAAAAAATGTTATGACTGTCAGTACAATCCGTCCTATCATCTGGGTATCAACCAGTTGACACTGGATTGTATATACTGTTCCCCAATGTGTGCTTGCCCCTAAGTTAGGTCTTCACCCCTGACCTTTTCTGCTACCTTGGCGTGGTGGTCAGGTTTGTGTGCTGTTGTGATCCGGA
>LUCH01017738.1:0-25907 GCA_013368495.1 Paragonimus heterotremus
ATTATTGGTTTAATCTGAACTCGTTCGGACTGCTCGACTAGAATTCCTAAATTAGTTTTCGCTCACCTCACGACCTATGTGGTTGATTAACGCACCTTTTGGTTGTTTGTTCTAGCTAATAGCAGTTATCAACTCGAACATCTTGGTATTCAGCACATGATTTGTGTATATTAATCCATGACTATATCACCACGCAAGTTAAGAAATTTAATGTTTCATCTTCCACACCGGCAACAAAATTGGTGAAGCGCATGTTAGATAAACATTCTCAATAAGTGTTAAGTTATTTTCGACATAATAATCGATTTTGAACATCATTCTTTCATTGGAGAGACATTCTTCTATTGTACATCATTTGTGTCTAAAGCGGTTACTATGGCAATGACATTCGGGAAAGAGAAAATTCTGTCCTCGGATAGACTGTTCATAAAAAATTAATCAGTGTTTTACTGACGTCATGACAAAGAACTTGTGGATGCCAAAATTGACTTCGGAGACCCTTCCGAACGAATATTTATGCAAGAGCGGGATAGAGAGACCAACACACAGTTTAGGAAAGGCAATAGTGTGTATCTGTTCGAGACGTGATTTCAAGGAGATTTTTTATCTATCACATCCAGGAAACAGTACGACAGCGACAGCATGAGTACCCAAGTGATTTCCCAGTGTTTGTTCTCATGATTAATTAGACCTGAAAACCTATTAACCATACATCAAGGAAGGTTTGCCAGAACACTCCGAAGTGTGTTGCAGCTACACCTGTGTGCACAACTGGACGATCGATAATCAAGAGCATGTTTGTTCAGCTGTTTTTTTTTAGGTTTCAAGTCTATAGTTGGCGAAATTGAGTGACTACGGTCACATAAACAATGGACCACACATGCCTTATAATATTTTGGCTACAGAATCGCGTGGTCTTTGCAAACACACAGTTACTCTCTCTACTCTACGTTTAACATACCACAAAATGGTTCATCAAAGAAATTCGGAACCACCACCCGACTGTGAAGGGGGCTGACATGGAGAAATTCAAACAGCTTGGATGTTTGACAATAGTATACGCAGTAATAAATCAACACAATAATACTAATGTACGAATTACGTGAATACGAGGAAGCTCCAATATTTTCACAAATAAAATAGGCTGGAGGGTCTGGACAAATTTGGAGTCATTTTTGTGAATGATTTTTCGTTTCTGATGTGCAGTACTCTATGCAGAACTTTAGGACAGCGATGTTGATGGGTTATCACGAACGATTTTATTGTTCGGACGTCATACACTGGACTTTATATATTGCTGATCGTATTTGATAAAAACAATGTACCGAATTTTCAGCCGATCTACGAGGAACCAACATTAAGTACGCGTTTGTATCGTCCCGGTTATGTGATAAAATTTCCAAAATACGAGGCAGTAGACCAAACGATGTTGCTCAAATGGTCCACTCACTCAACACAGGCTAACTAGTAGAAAAAACAATGGTTATGACAATTCTCGGAGAGTGTTTTGGGACGTTTAACATTCCAGGATTCACCTGGCGTTTCGTTTGGACCTATTTACCACATTACATAATGAAGTCTGTCGAATGTGGTAGGTTTCATCGCTATCCTTGCGAACCTTTTATCAGTATACTTGGAGAAGTAATGTCAGGGCATTATACATAGAGGACAGACGGTATCCAATGACATGCCTGCAACAGAGCCAGAACCAACTCATTCTTGTAATATCACTTAAAAGGTATGACACATATTTCTAATCTGTCTATTTGTTTGTAAGTATGTATGATTAGGCAATGTTTGTGTATCTTAGTAACAGTACAACACGTGGTATTGAATTTTGAATCTTTACTCACTTGCTCTACTGGTATTCATTATCTCACACAACAGCCTGACCCAAGTTTGTCCAAACGAACGAGACATAATAGACGTCGCAGGTTAGCCCAAAGCAAAATGCGCAAAGAAGTGAGTGATGCAGAACAAAAAGCTGAGAGGAGAAAGAAGATGTTAGCACTCAAACCATCTCGTACAGTCAAACGTTGGAAGATTCGACCCAGTCTACGTATTCCAGGAGTACTTCTTATTTTACTGGCTGGTCAACATCGTGGAAAACGAGTAGTCTGTTTAGGACGACAACGAAGTACTGGCCTATTGGTGGTCACTGGGCCGTATCGATACAATGGATGCCCGTTGCGACGTGTACATCCGAATATGGTAATTGCGACTAGAACACGAATCAGTCTCGGAAATGTGAGTTCACCTGTTCATGAGTAAAGGCGTATTTTGTTTGCATTAGATCAGAATCGTGAATTAATCAGTAAACATGTTACATGACATTAATATATTTCTTGAGTGCAGATTGGCCGAACTTGAAGTTTCAGATTTCGTTTTCCGTATGTTCAGTGGAAGAAACCATGATTAAAATGTTCTAATTCGAAAGGAACTGGTTGCTCGCAAACTCTTCCCTAGTAAACATTCTTTTTAACCAAACCTTCTCAGATGATACATTAAGTCATACTTATGTGGCCGTTGAAGTTCACTTTGTATCAGTGATCAAACCCAGCCAACAGAAGTTTACTTTGAATTTTATTTTGGATGTGAACACTTTTGATTTAGAAAATATCAATTCTTATTCTTGTCGGTAAGGTTTTTCATGTACGCTATAAGAGTCTACTGGCAAGCGCTAATTGAAGAAATTTACGTAAGGTCATTTGTGTTTGCACAGTTATGCGACAGTTTGCCCGTAAGTAATGACACCACCCACGTGACGTTACCAGAAGTATATGTAAGGATGAGCTAAGTTAATCCGTTGTAGCGGGTGCGTAAAAGATAGTAGAGTCAAAAGTTCTACTTATATTGTCATATTAAGGTTTCCATCTATGATGTTAAGAACTTCCGGTTTGATGCGGTTAATTTTTGATCTGACTATTAGCTGGTCAGTAAAAACTACGATATTTCCTGAGCAGTGTACCAGTCGTATAGTGAGTTTTTAAGTATTCAAATGTGGTTCTAAAAGCTGTTTCCTTTCGTCTGATCTTGATCAGAGAGCACCAGCAGAATATGAGAAAAAGAAATCAGTAGATAAACTGAGACCGTACGGAAGGTGGACTGCTAATGGACTATTTTTAATTTGACAATCGTTAGCCTCCAGTTCACTACAGTTATCGTTTAACGTTCGAAAGGCTGATTCATCGAGATCGGAATACCCGGTGGCACGAATCAACAAAAAATATAAGATATATCAGATGAATGTTTATATCGAGCTAGCTAATACTTTAAGTTGTAAACACATCGTACGTTGGACCGGTAAAGTGGACTTTAGTCTATTTTGCGTCCAAAACCTGCGTGCTTACATAAACTTTCGAACTGTGTGTGACAGCTCTGATTCCAGCCCACACAGTGATGGTCAGAAAAAATGAACTAGAGAAAACAAAGGCGATTTGCGACAGATCACATTCATGGCGAACGACCTTCTTTCTCTTCTCAAAATATTAGAATGGATTATATTAAATTACGTTCATATGTTGCTGCGAAGAACAACTGTTCACCCGACGCTTCAAGTCGATAACAGCTTGAATAGTCAGTGTGATGCCTTGCGCACCTCCGGAATATCATCCGTTACTTTGAAAAATACGTCGTTATGCATGCCGCGCTCATAACCGTCTGGAAGCTAATCCCAGTGGTATCTTTTAAAACAGCTATAGATTCAAGAACTGCGCAGTTCATTAATATGGAACCCATCTTTTCTTACGAAAGTTTTGACGACCTAGACAGTTTTATTCGCCCAGACTGCTAAACAGAATCGCACTGATCATCGTGAAGCCGGCTGTTGAAGTGTTGACGTGCGGCGGTCTACTTGACTACATTGCATAGCATTACATGAAACCATGTGTTTTCAGGTCATTGGTTCAGGGTTTCGTATACCATCGACATCATTGTCATAGACCATAATGAATCGGCAGTTGTCACTGATACTTAACAACCGCGTAACTATGAAGAGAGAGTAAAACCTACTAAAGAAGAGAACAGAACAGAAACGAGGGAGGCGATCCAACTATAGTCAAATTTGTTCATGCTCAGAAATCCAGCATCATAGTGCCCACACTATACAAACAAACAGCCTTACTATTAGTGAATGTAAAACATCATCAGTAAAACGGCTTTCTAAAAGGCCTTCACTATCTAGCGTCATTTCAGTGCACTTACCCAACAGACGATTGAGCCAAACAACGACATTTACACCACTGGACCCGAACAGAGGTCATCCAGCCACCGACTCTGTAACTCTTGAGGGCCTCTGGCTGGGAAACGAACTCCACCTAAAATAATCAATCCCCCGATGAATGACTTCATTTCTCTACGCCAGGTCATCATCTGTCCACCCGGCACGTTATGTCAGTCACAGCAGTATCGACAGATTGATTGATGTAGCAGCCACCCAACTGGCTTAATCATCCGAGTCTCGGAAAGTTGAAGATTGAACAAAACACCTTACATGGAACTCACTACCAAATTTCTCCCCTCTAACCACTTTGTTGCTGCGAGCGATCAAACACAAATGTCGATAGTCAAATACTTGAAGATAACTGACGTTGTCTATCTTGACAAGTCGAGTTTGGTAGCACATCGTAACGCAGTCTGGACAGTCGCCTTCCGTACGTGAATCGTAAGCATCACAGGGATGTCCTAGATTAGCAAACGTCATCCCAGCTTTGGAGCCAAGTTTCACTTCTAGTTCTCATTCCTACAACGACAGAATAGTTTAAAGTACTAAAACCGGCCAGCAATTTTGGTAACCTCACTATCCAACATCAAATCCACGTGATCGCAGTCATCTTTCAGAAGTATCTTGCATTTTGAAGCTGCAAAACGCATTCTGGAGTATCAAGCCGAACGGCCAAAACATAAATTAATCTAATCTTTTGCAATCTGAGCCGAAGTACACACTCACGTAAGGTTGGTGCAAAAGTTTTGTGTGCAAGCAAAATTGCATGCAAGTACAATTGTGTTACTATTCGTGATAACACTAATACTAACAACGTTATCTTCTGTTTTAATAAGCCTTCGAATGAAATTTCCAGTAGTCAAATTCTAAATGGACCCACAACAAACTGTTACCTTTTCATAATTCTGACTCAATTGAAGTTCACTATTGTCAGAATCCAATCAGAATTAATCGACTGGAAATCTCTATGATCAAGTAATTATCGAAATTCAAAATTTTCTATTTTAACATGCTAATCGGACACCACATGTATTCAGATAAGCTTTAACATTGAGCCCTTTCAAAGAATATCACAGATTGGATTCTTCTTTTACGTTGGAACCTACCAATGGCGAATGTTTGCCTTGAAAACGATTCGAACTCCGATCACTTTGCAATGAGATTCTCATAATAACCATCATCGTTAATGTCAGTCAGGTCATTACTTCAAGAAATTCAACCATAAACGCTTTCGAGTAATGCTTAAGTTGTCTGACAAGCCACTTGTTCAGTGAACTCCAGCAGAAAAGCTACAGTCGTTTGAAATTTTTCGCGTTTCACCTGTTAATGAGTGGTTTGGTTGAGGACAGAAGATGGGGACCAGGTAGGTATCAGTCGATGTCGCACATATGAACAATAAGTTGTGTTACAAAATCAGAGGTTTTGCTAACTAACGTAGCCAGACTTTCTGTTCAAACCGTAGATAATTATCTGCAATGAATATATGTATTACCTAAAGTGGAACTGGATAGGTTGTTCCTCCTCAATTTCGAATTTCATGAAGTCTTATGGTTTAGATCTCATAAACATCTCATACAAACAATAATGTGAAATCTTTTACAGTCGATGGAAAGAAAAACTTAATCTAATGTTGACCTATACGAACTAAAACGAACCGGTTGTAATATATTGTCGTGGTCATCGAAAGATTGACTTGTAGTTGGCCCCCCAGTGATTACGAAATCAGGCTAAAATCGAGTTGCACCAACCAGCATAGAACTGAAATCCAGGAATCAGCCTTGTAGAAGCATAGTTTGAACATGTCCACATGTTCACTCTGTATTTACTTGATCTGTCAATGTACTGTTCGACCGGTGTGGGATTAATGACATGGAGGAATGAAAAGACTTGTCAGTACATTAGCCACTTTAGGTTGTATGCTTCTTTTTTACAGAGTCTACAGATAGAAACTTTAATGAAAATGACAATTAATCACGTTCACTCTGATTGATTCGTCCATGAAAAGGTGTAAGAGTGGATGCACCAAGCTTTATACACGAGCTATGAAGCTCTAACTTGGAACGCCTTTTTTGTTTTCAAGTAGTAACCACCTTACTGTGGAATGTTTGTGACAATGGTACACTACTTAGCCCCAATCCACTTATCTTTTCTTATTTTTATATCACGGCTGTTCTGCAAAAAATTCATAGCAGTTAGGTCTTTTTGAAACATCGGATGTTTTGTCATCCGTAACTGTTTGGTTAGATTGGTTCGTATGAACAAGTCTGCAAACCAACAAACAAGTCCTCTCCAAGGTTTCGCCTTATTCGTTTACTCTGAAAGTTAAGTTGTCTTGTAACCACATTTAGTACCTGCTATTGTTACATCGAGTACATATGCTTTTAATCTTGTGTTTTTAGTTTGAACTTCCTCGTCGTCTACATCAAAAAGATTACTTTGCCAGAAAGCAAATCAATAAAACAAAATCGCTTTCAGATGCTTCAATTTTTCTGGACAAAGAAAAGGACACAAAATATGAACCGGATGAAACCAGAAAACAAGATCAAAAAACAATTGACGAAATTGTGTGCAAGGCCATCAAAGCCCATCCAGAATCATCCATGTTGGTGAAGTATCTGAAATCGCTCTTCTCTCTCGGAAAACATGACAGACCGCACAAAATGTTGTTCTGAAACTTTGGTGCGACATTTAGAAATCTTTTTCCACGTAAGAACAACACCCCGGTTCTCATCGACATAACAGACTGGTTGTTACTATCTGCTGTACAGCCCCCCTGTGGGATATTGTTCAATCCTGTCATGTGATAAACTCTTCGGTGTTTGTGTGAGTAAAGTAACAAGCTATGACCCCACAAAATACAACGGAAATCTGATGGAATATTTGAGTTTTTCACCAATTTACCGTGTTTAGCTATACTCATTGATGACGCTGACAGTATTGCCGCACTGTTCGGAGTAAACAATCAGGAAGTTGTATGAACTAGGGAGAATGCGTCTGAAAAAGTGATACCTTATTTCAATAAATCGATTCCATCCAAAGCTACTCTCCGTCCATAATGATGTTTCCGACCTTTGATTGCTTCCTAAGAAGGCAGCAAGCTGATGTTTTGTTCTTGTTCATTTTGGTGTACGCACATCATCTGGAGTGAAACGCAGAGCCTTTTAATTGGTAGATCTAGATGTCGTTGGTGAATAATACAGTGTTTCTTCTCATCCAAACGAATGACACTACGTACGGTTCCCACATATCTTCTCGACACTCCTTGCCATGGCCCACAAGTACCAGTCTTATACTGTTGTGACCGCAAAAGACGTCTGGCCAGAGAACTCCTTCATTGAGCAAACTCCTGCATATCTCATGTCAAAAAGCAAACCACAAACACGTACACTCATCTGCACGTCAGACATACACTCACATACATCGGATGGTAGTACGTTGTCATTCTCCTTGGCGAAACTTCTGCCATAGTGCGTATACACTATTCCGACAGTCTATTCTTGCCCATCGTCTTCCTGGCGTTCGGAGCTTGCTCTTTTGTTCCAAAATGCTGCCTGTGGGTAACATACTACTCATGAGTAGTATACTACTCACACCGAAACTGCCTGTCATACAACAATACAACGTGATAAAAAAAACAGGCATCATTAATTTCAAAAATAGGCCAGAAAAATGCATAGTCCGCAAGTCGTGAACTTGCACTGTTCATGACAACCATCTATTAGGAGTTATTCTATTTAGCTAAGGGATTTTCTGAATTGTGAATCAACTCGCCAACCGGTCGCAAGTAAAGCATGTGGAGCAGCGATCGACCATAAACATTCACTGTTAGAATTACCTACAATCTTTCTGGAATGAGGTACGCAAGATTATTGATGCAAGGCTATAACCTTTCACAACCCATTTTCCCTTCATTCCTTCACACTGACTGCTACATACTTGTGATTAGTTATAAAGCCTCAAAGATCCCTCTACATTCCACTCTGTAACTCATTCAGCAGTGGTCGCACAAATGAACCCATCTCAGTTTCAATGGTGGAAGACAGAAGAACTTCGAGTGCACCCTGAATTTAATGTCATCATATCCTGCTAAAAACTAGATGCAACCTTACATTGTGATAAGCTGTGCTGCTGCAACTGACTTGACGGGGTTTTTCACTATCGTGAGCTGAACTTCGTCAATACGTGATCGCACCTTTTGTGTTCATTGTGGCCGTCCACTTTCAACAGAGCTAGACTGGTTCCCTCTAACAAGAAAACTCTCAGAATGGGTCATCTTCATTTCAGGGATCAATCTCATTTCTTCCATATATTCTGCTGTGTAAAGAGACTCGACACACTTCAACACGTATTTCAGTAGAAGTACAAACTGTGTTGTCCCATTTGATGGTAGTAGCGTCATTCTTACGTGCGTGGACGAATGAGCCGTTGGTCGTTAAAGACGCGACCAATCAGAACGGAGCTTGAGTGTGGGCACGAGTGTTGGGCACACAGGCGGTCTTGACGCGTACACAACAGGCACACTCCTACAGAGGCAATTTTTTATTGATCTGTCTCAAAGCCGAAAATAAGTACGTCAATATTTCCTGCGTGTATGAAGTAATCAACGTTTTTGTTAACCTCTCTGAAGTAATGGGTGTCTAGACCACTTCTTTTATTGTCTGTCTCTTATGCGTCCGGAAAGGTGCGACCCCAGTACGGCGCACGTTGATTTACTGCAGACGCTATCATTCGTGGTTAATCTCAAGATTTTGTATACCGGAAGGGCAAGAGCTATTGGACGTAACTGAAGCGAGCACCGACACTGGTAACTGACAAGCCTAGTGTGGCTAGAAAGACATTTGATTTGCTTTGACGAAACTAAAGATGGCTGGTACATGAGGTCAGAATGGTGTGTCTGTCCCAGAGGAATTTTATAATTACAAATGTACCGCTAAATAACGATGCCCAATGCGTCACTTGGGTGCATGCACCCAGCATTCGTCAACAGTCTCTCACAGGCCTATGCAGCATTACGGTAATAGGTTAGCCATGTCGATAATCAGAGAGCCACCGCCTCCTCCCGAATTAAGTAGGTTTCACATTGGTGGGAGTGGAGACTTTTCAGCAGCATTCTTCTTCGTAGAGTCTGCACTAAGCATTTAAGTTAGACTTTAAGACAGATCGTTACCAGATAGTAGTAGATAGACAATGAAAGATACCGCCAGTGAGGCATAGGATAGATGGACATTAAGGACAGTGAAAGAGAAACATCACACTAATCAAGCTACCAACTAAGTCACCAATACGTGTTGGTTTTTGGAGAGTAGTGACGATTGTTTTGTGGTTGTTTTCGGTACAATGGTGATTTGCTCAATTTTCTTTTGCGGAACGCAGTTTGTTGATCTGTTGCAATTTGTTACTTTTTAGGCTCAACTAATAACTGGTTCTGTGTTTTTCTTCGTAATTTACAACTTTCCTTCTCTTCTGCATTGTTTGTCCCACATGTCGACTCGTGCTATCGAATTGCTATATTGGTCGGATCCAGATGACATCCGCCTTATCGATGGAAATTCTGTTTCGTTCTGTGTAACTAGAGTTAGTTTCTCTCAGTAATATTCACACCAAATATCCATGTTTGTTCTCCATGAATTGAGTCCTTCTGTACGGTATTATTTCACAGCATCGATGATCATTTCTTACTGGCTTCAAAAAGTTTCTGTTTTGGGACGGTTTGGCAATGTTTCCGTTAAATTCTACAGTGATCTGTAGTTCGTTAAAAGACCACTACAATGCTTTCATATAAAATGAATAGCCCGCTCTTTTTTGCATCATCTCAACTTTGTTTTTTCATTGATGTGGCTACTAAGTTATCATTAAGGTGTTCGTTCTGTGTCTTGATACTGTTGACGGCCCAACGCCTTCAATTTCCTGGACTGCGTTGATTACACTGTTTAGTGCTCGCTTAAAATCACGCAATGTTTTGCCTACTCAACCTTCACAGTTGAGGTATCCACGACGAGGGACCTTGAAGTATGTCACATTACTCTTGTGGCGTATTGAACCACTGTCTCCAGCATCATCCCCAATCTTTTATATTAGAAGGGATTAACTAACAAACTTCGAGTTATTTTGTGTTAACTATCCGTTACGTCGCCATCGACCGGTTGGTGACACATCGGAATGGGACATCGTCCATTGACTACTTTCAAGTTGAACATCACTAATGTGATCGCTGCTCTCGCATTCAGACAGATTTTCCAGCCAGCCTCTTTCGGAAAAAAAGTCTACCTAAATGTGTAAACTGCGACCAAATGTGAATGAAGTTCAACTGGAGATTAATCAAATCCTCGACTATCCTTCGAGACGAGCAAATCCCATAGCCTCTTTGTATGTTTTAGAGTGTTCGATTTCAACTACTGGTGAATGTTCAAAGTAGCTCAATCTCAATCAGGAATTAATGGGTTTATTCTCATTAGTCGATTAAGTGAAGAACTCTAAACAGACTTCGGGTTTGGCGAAAAAACGATGTCTTCTCGCCGTCTTGATGGACCGGATAAAGAGAATCAAACGTTTCGAATTAATCGATGTTATTTAAGACTGATAAATGAGGGATCTCATGGACTACGGTTTCGCACAATCTGCCTCGTTGGAGGTCTAAATTTTTAAGGAACTTTCAGTAGCATCATGTCTTTTACTTCAATTTCGATTCATAAGTTATTTCACTTCGCCGTCCTATTTCTTCAGATTGCTTTCTTCCCTTAATCGTACATACTATCGCTGACTAAAGAACGAGATTATAGCTTACACCTATAACTCTGTCTGCTGGTATTTTTTTCGATCACATTCTTGAATTGACACCCGAGAGTTTGTAATGGTGGTGGGTTGGAAACCTTTCTGATTAAGAAGGTCCAGCAAGTTCAATAACGCGCAGTTCAAGAATGCGTTGATGTAGGTTAATAAGGCCAGACATCAAACGTGCAACCAATAAGCTGATTCTTCAAACTCACTTTGTTACTCCTGTACGATGTGGGGTGAAACGATGAGTTCTTTTGAAACAAGTCTGCACCTTTCAATGTGTAAACAGATGAGGATCAAGGTTATCATCTTGTCTATGTAGTTAGCAATTCCATTTATTTAGCTGTTGTACTCTTATTTGCCCCTAGGCTGATATCGACGAGCCGTTCTGTGGTTGGTGTGCAAACGAGCTAGCATTCAACACAGCCGCAGAATGAGCTGATCGATGTCAGTCTATGAACGAAAAGAAGCGCAACAGATAAAGAAGCTGATTTACCTACATTCCTGCTACCAGGACGACTGTGACTCGGTGGCCTAGTAGCTAAGTGCTTGGACTGCAGTACCGTCCAGTCATGGGTCTTGGTTTTGATTCTCCGACGTGCGTGATGCTGATGAGATCGAACTAGGTAGAAAAAGCTGTCCACCCCTTCTCGAGTGGTCACTGATATTAATTGCTTGCAATTAGAAATTTATACAATTTCGACTGCAGAAGTTTGTGGAAATGATTGATAGTCTCGCCTGGTGTCGTGAAGTTTAGTAAAACATCTGATTGCGGAATGAACAGAAATAGTGAAGTGGAGTAGCAAAAGTCGTATGGAAGCCATAGTTCAGATTTCATCCGATATCTACTTACAAGGCGCATAATTCTTCGTACTGTATGTTCGATTTCACAGGCAGGATATTTTGATCACCCCCTTCATCATCCCACTATTTTGGTCACCAAATTGATAGGCAGTTCATATTTCTATCGTGGCAATCAACTACAACGTTAACCACTAATATAATCCTGTCAATAGTAATGGTGACTATGCAGACAAAGATTGTGATGCTGAAGAAGTGAAGGAAGAGGAGGAGGGAAGTGAAAATGAGGATAGTGATAAGGATAGTGATGTTAATGATTATGATGTTAACAATCCTAGAAGGTATGTGTGCAGTGATCAATTGTGCTTACACTTTCCGTTTTTCTATCGCCCCGATTGTCTACTAACGAGTGAACCTTTAGCGTTGTTCAAACCTATGTGCATCACAAGCATTTTGAAATCTGAGTCACGAAAGCCACGTGCGTACAATGATCCTAGCTCTAGATCATAGTGATTCAACTTTCTGATGCTAAGAGTCAGTGGCACGATGGTGCGGCATGGCAGTTTGTGGGATAAAATATACTGGATCGGAAAGTGATTCCTACAGTTGTCAGACGAAACACTCATTGTGACAGTTTGTATGAAGGGTTTAGACTGGATATCTGTAGGCACTTTAACCTCCGATTGTGCGAATTGGCAAAATGAGAAAAATGAATTAGCAGGAAATTTGCCTTCCTTCTGGAATCACCTACAGCTCCTCCAAGCTTATCCCTACTAGTGGTTCAAGGTGTTCCTCGTCAGTGAGACCACCAACGAAACGGACGGAACAGTCATCCATTATTAGTTCAAAAATGTTAGACCGCTCGGTAGAACACTTTACGGATTAAACTGACTAGCTTTTTAATTTTGTTGTGTTGCGGTCACGATTTTGCAGTTTAGTACTCTGGACATAGATATGGAGTCTTCCACCAAATCTGAGCTCTGCTATATCATTTTGGCTCTCAAACGCAATGAGGCTATCGTCCCACATTATCTCGTGCCGGTAGTTTCCAAGAAAACAACAAGGTGTTAGCATTGTTCCCAGTTCAGCTGTTTTGTCCTGTATGAACTCCTCGCTAAGTTCTTGAACAGTTTCACACACGTAACCGGCAAAAAATGGTCGTTTCACTCGACCTTTACTCAGCCACTCTATCTGTCCTTTTCGGGTTGCTTGAAAGCTATGATGAACCGTACAAGTATTTGAGCAGTGTCTACATTTCATTCCCATAGTTCCGCTCAGTTTACTGTCCACGATGAACTGTCTGACGTTTTCAGCACACAGAGCAGCGCATGTCAAGTATGTCCATTTTCACCGTTTTTCGTTATCTTTGTCATAAGTGAAATAATGAATGACTGTCAGCTGCAGTTACAAGTTACCGGAATGAATCTCTTACCTGGTGGGAATTTGATTCATCCACCTATGCTGACGACAAGCAGCATAAACAATATTAAAAGCTATTTCACCATCTGTCAAATATTTCGATTGGCGCTTTGCAGCCTTCAAGTGCAGATCAGTCCTGCAAATCATTAGTATTAGGTAAATTGACTGGTGGTTAACATAGCTGTTAAACGTGTTGACCAGTTTGCCTACTTAGAAAGTTGCGTTATCATCGGCGGAGGCATAGGGAATGAAATGGAAGTTCTTATCCCCTGGACGAGGGCGACATACATTAATCTAGGATATCTCCTGCTATTCCTCCCAAGCTTAGGGTTTGCTTATGTAGCGTGACTGTGAGTGTTGTGCTATTTTGTAGCTGCGAAAATTGGCCACTCAGGTTAGTAGACATGAGCCTTCCTTATGTATGTGACCATCTATATCTCCGTTCGCTTGCTATACTCGAGTGGTCAAAACGGAAAGTAAACGAAGGGATGAGGAGGCAGGTATGTTGATCATGTGAGGCTGACCCAATTTTTCAAATAAAACACCATCTTTACATGGATTTTTTTATACTTTTTTTTGTACATTTGCTTTATCCCGATGGATCATTGAGAGGCTTATCTTTTCCAGTCCTATAGAGTTACTGGAATGGAGAGCAAAGATTTTGATGTCCATATCATTGTAAGTTTGTGCGCGGGGAATTCTACGTGAGAGAAAATGAACGCACAAAATAGTTCATACGTAACTTCCAAACAACACTTCCTCTGGACATAGTGTATGATAAATCGATAATTGCAGACTGTTTAGACAAGTACATTCGACATCAAATTGTTGGTATAATCAATACAATTTGCATTCTGTTGTCAATAAATTTCCACAATTTCCTCCTGCTATTTTTGCTTTTCGTTCAAAGGTACCTCAGGTTGAACTCCACCGCGGTTCCTCTATTGTCATGCTAGCATAAATGGCACAACACGCCACCACAAACTGTAAAAATAAGAAGACAGGAAGTACAAATCGAGATGCTTCTTACGTAACGCATACTGGCTTATTCAAAATTAGGAAGTACATTCCGTTTGTATCCTCGTATAACATGCATCGACATGGTGTACTGCAGGCAAAACGTACATGGAGAAGAGGTTTCGCAGAATAACCTACACTACCTGAAGATACAATACACAATTCCCCATCGTTTGTTATATAGCACCGTTATTGTTGTCCAGAAAAAACAGAATGAAGCTTTTCTTCAACTAATAGCCAGCCCCGGTTACAATGAATAGACATGAAACAGAGAAGTACGTGTTTTAGGAGACTGGTTTATGAAGCCGAGAGCTCAGTCAAGGTAAACGGCCAGCATGAGTGAATGACTATTGTACACACGTCGCTGATGACCGTTGTTAGTTTTATGTTGAGTTAATGTCAGTCGATGTTCAAGGGATCCACGTTAATAGCTAAACAAATTTGGAATTTGCTGCTATATATGACCTCGTGTAAAACCGTCCAGACCTTAATACGTTAGCTTTTAAAGTTCTACACCGTTTGACATGGTGGTGAACAGTGGTCACCAGAGCCCATCCCTTCTCAGAATTGTGCCAGGATTACCGTTAGTTTGCCCCAACACGTCATGGGTTTTATCTCACAAAATGAATGTATGATGCTTAACGGCTACGGCTCGGTCCAAGTTCAACTTTACAGCACATTTCGTGAGTCCGCGGAAGGTACTATAATAGTTCTACGAATGCTCGTTCACGGTATGCTGAAACAAGCATCTGTTATAAGGTGGTCTTGGGGCGAATGTTTGAAAGCTTTTCAACTCATCAAATTCCAAGCAACGTAGAAAGTTTTCCGACTTGGTTCATCCTAGTTTCCCTTCCAAGTAATGGCACCTTTTAAAACTGCATAATCTAAATCGCTGCGTTTGTAAAAGATCAACGGATTTTACGATAAACTTCTTCTGACACCTTTCAACGAAACCAACAAATTTTCGAAAACAAGAATGCACATCACTGAATTGTTTCGTCGGTTAACATGTGAAATTCACTCACTTCTATCAGTGTGGTAAAAATTACCACGTAAGAAATTTTGGTCAGTATCTCAAGAATGTGACCTTCAAGGCGTGGCCAACAACCCGTTTTCACATTGCTGCTACGTTCATCAAACACTTGCGGACATTTGCTCGGCAATCTTTCATAGCTACTCATTTTGCAGCAAGGAAAAGGATACTCCACTCCTGTGGAGGAAAATTTAAAGGTAGAATACTGCTAAGAAATCATTCAGATGCAATAAAACATTATGTGACCAAATAAATCAGTTAGCCTAGGGTGGGTTGATATCAAATTTGTAATGAAATGAATTAATTTCTTAGGTATGGTCCCTACGACTGACATCTTATAAAGTACGCACAGTACATGTATTTGGCCTACAAAGTTGCGATAGGGGCTGTTAATTAATTGAATCCAGTGATCCATGTTTTGGCAAATCACATGAGCCGTCAAGATTTTAAGTCTTTAAGTAAGAAGTATCTAACAGTCTTGCTTCAGCCATTTTGTACTAATCTTATGTCTATCTAAAATTAAATACAATGCATTCGCTCTTATTTTCACTCTCCGCATGTAAGGTGGGATATTATCCACACCGTACAGACTGAGCGTTTCCCGGTAGAATTTCTGAAAATTCAACTAGAATTGTGTACTCCGCATTGAAAAGTTGTCTTGCCTTTGTAATTTTACAGTCATGTTTAGGAAGGAACAGCCTGATCACTGTCCATTCAGGTTATCTTTTAGAGCTGGTTTACGTCAAATTCTTAGTTTGGCCAGATAACTATTATCAGCCCAATTGAAATAAACCGAGAGGTAGTAATACTATCTATCCTTAAGAGGCCGCTTTGGAATTAAATGATTTCGGTGGAATAGTTTGTCTAGCATACGGGTCAATCCATTGAACATGGCTTTCAAGTTTATGATCCCAATGTCTACACTAGACGACCGGGTCACAGAGATGATGTACATAGTTCGAATGTGCACAACATCATGCAAATGTTGATTCATCTAGCTTTCATCACCATACTATTATGTGATAAATTAACTCATGGTGAACCCAGTCGCCAATGGTTGAGGAGCAGTGTATACATTATTGTGGTGTTCCGATAGTGATCGTTTAGTGTAAATGTCTTTTCACCTTACTCACGTTTTGTGACATTTTCACTAGTATGAGCTGATGGTCATAGATTTCGTTGATATTTATTGTGCATACAGATGATTAACACAAAACGCGAAAAGTATATGTTTCTTCATAGGCAAACCAACAGTTCACAACTTCACACTAACGCGTCACTTGGTCTTGAGAAATAAATTCTCATTTACATTAGAATATCACTCATAACTTAGACATAAATCTTGATGTATATCAGTTAGTACCATTGACAAAAACTGAAAATCGTCTCATGACTGATCTTGAGGTGACGACTGGTGCTAACTGTACGGTTGCTCTGTTCCATCAGTATACGGTCAGGTAATCTAGGAGTTGCTCACAAGCGTGTATGACTAAGCGTTTACACATGATAATTCATTGCTGCCTATAAGGAAGTCATCATCGTAGTTGCCCAACACGGTTGATTCATGGAGGTGTGGCTGGAGTTCTTACCTCAATCATGACAACAATAAAAAGCTCTAACAAGAGAGGAACTCGAGTATAGTACATCTTTTCTGGTGGGATTACCGCAGTAGTCTACTGAAACGTGAAAGTCGCGATCAAATGTGAGTGGCGTTCAACTTAGGCCAGCCGAAACCCTCTGCTACTTGTCAGAAGTCGGACTACCCCCTAACATGTCAATGCTTTCTATAAGTTCAGATTGAAGGAAAGTTCCAGCTGTGAGGTCATCTGCGGGAGTTAGCAGGGTAACTACTGAGCATCTTCTTGAAGCGATCGGATAACCTGAACACTATTCAAGACGAATACGTTTGGGTCTTTGGTTATGGTAATGTGAATAAACGGAATGGAACGTCGGTCAACACGGTTGGTGTAAGGGCATACGGGGAAATTCGATTCCTAATGGTTGCTGAACTATGCCTAGCCGAGAAGCTGTAAATACAGAGAAATTCGCGTGTGGCGCCCGTTTAAAAAAAAGCCGTTTATGAGGATACGAAACTTCAAGTCATCTTAACAACTGTTAGGTTAATTTGACAGCAAGTGGTTAGTTCCTAACATAAGCCGTGTTGCTGTGATAATTGTCATTTTATTGTACACTACCACCGAATCTGCTTAAAAATGTGCCGAATTAAGTACAAACATTTTTAACAATACACTAGCCGCCAAACTGGAGAAAATTATGCACCATAATGAACTTAGCTTTGTTGATTTTAACAGAACAATGGAGAATAATGGTCATTTCACAAACAAAATAGTACGGTTACCTATTACATTTAGATATTATCAATGCAAATATATATATATATATAAAATATATTCAGCAGTACGAAGGTAAGGTTGCTGGTTGCACCAAAATTTAGAAAAAAACGAATTAATCAGGGAGGGAGGAAATTTGGCTATTACACAATCATCACAGACAAAATGACCTTAACGTTGATGTTCAGAAACCATATGTGTGCAAGTGAAGATAAGTGTGAACCAAGGAGTAAAATGATCAACCCGGTTATGTCCATTCTAGGTTAATCTATGCTTAAAGACTGGACAAACCAACTACTTGATCTTGGGTAATAAGGAGGAGCGATCGTACGATACGATTCACACCAATGCTATTCAGTAGTGGGGCGTGAGCATGAATTTTGACATTGAAGTTGTCGCAGGAAAAATACAAGAAGAAACATCGGAGTGTAGTATCGCAGGAAATGGTTCTTGGTATGTTGAAGAATGTAAAGGAACTGAGCATTGGCGTCTGTGTCAACCGTGACGCTCTGGGCCAAGTACCGTGTGCAAATGAGTGTTTTTGTCTGTTGTCATGTTTAGACGCATAACCCATGTGTTACTTTCCTGAATAAGTAACCCTTGGTGCAATCCGCGTTCTTAGCTCACAACGATAGGTACCGTGACCAGGATCGGTGGACGGTGGTCCCGTGGTCGCGGCGGTTTCAGGAACATCATCACCATAGACAGCAATACATCAGTGGTTCACACGGATGCCTAACTGCCACACAACCACGAAGAAGATGGGGATGAAGACGTCCAGAGTTTTTTGCTCTTAGGCACCCAATGTGAATAACACCGTAGACAATTCTCAACTTTACATTGAATCGCAGCCATGTATATCGTAAATAGTGTGCGATGAAAGTAGTGTCAACGAGGAACCACTCCAGCTTCAGTTGCAGACAGATTGCCTAACGCTGGACAGGTCTAGCCCGGTGAAATTATGGTCAATGCGAGGCCGTTTCTTATGTCCGATTACGACGACTCCAGTTATTATTGGTGTTTCCGAAAGGATGTGAAAACCGGCAAACATCTATCGGTTCCTGTCATTTTTCATAGTCGACTCCATATAAGCTCTTACTGCCGGTGTGTGAATTGGTAGCAGCGCCCAATCAATAGCAATTAGATTAAAAACAGTTAGCAGCGATAAGCCAGTCCCCTCTTTCGTTCAGCAGAGGAGGTCGCACAACAACTGAGACGGCTGTGACAAATACCTAATAGGTGGACGTTACCCTTCTCATCGGATGATTCGCCCTATGGTTAACAGCCGTTTGAGAACTGACTGTGATTTCAGACGTAGGCCCAGGAGACGGATATCACTATTTGAGTCTTTACCCATAGATATAATTCATTACTCCCCTATTGGTTACATGCATTCCGTTTGCTTTGGAGCGGTAAGAATACTCGTTGGCCCATTCAAGATGGGCGGTATAGGGACTGACGTATGACTATCTGGAGCGCTACATAATGTAACACACAAGCGTGTGAAAAATTACCTCAAGTATCAAACATTCGATTTTCTCAGGAAATGCAGGCCTCGGAAATTCTGGGAACAGTGGACAGCTTCCGAGTCTCGTCACTTCCTACTTTCCATAGGATCACCAGCGTTACATGATGTTCTGAATGATAGGCAATATGCTAACTTGTTGGAGCTGCCAATATCCGTCTACATTTTGTGTCATCCTATTCTATGTAAAACTCATTAACAATTTATATCCACTGTTATTTGCACTTTTTGCCTAATTACTCTGTACTTTACAGTTCACAGGAAGAGGTCTACAATACGCACAGTTTAAGACACTCGCTGAGCGATTGCGGACGATATAGACCGTTGGATATTTTTTCACCCTCCTCATTCGCATCACACCTATACCATTTGAAGAGGTTGGTAAAAGGATCACCCAAAGTTTGGTCTTAACTCGATCGTAGACGGCAAGAGGTGGGTAATGACGCAGGTTTGCGTGAACGTGTAGAATCTATGAGTGAAGTTGGTCCTTCAATTTACAGTCATGGAGCAGTCACCAGCAACGCGTTCACACTTAACAATACTTTGCTTACTACTACAATGCTCAACTGTGCTGTGATTATCAGTGGAACACCCGATATTGCAGCTGATGTTTATGAAGTGGCAGGCGGTTTGCCGTCAGTGTTCTATTAAACCATTTACCAATGCAAACGATATTTTCTACCATCCAATTCGGTCTTCGCAAGTTTACGTCAAACAAGTTCGCCACTCCTGTCAGTCCGTATTTCAGCACCCTGCGGAGCACATATTAAGTAAATGTGATAACGGACAATTATTTAGTTATCTCTTTCTTATATACCTTCACTGTAAATATGTAATCCTTTATCATTTTATTTCCAAATTTTTACTTCTCAGTGCTACCTGGCTTTAAATGTTTGTTATTGTTTAGTTGCTCGACACAAATAAGCGTGTGATTGTATCATAGCGTTGGTTGTTCGGAGTGAACGTTTTACGTTCACCATCAGTTATACGATCTGCATATGCACAGGCTCTGTGAGAAGACGACCAGACGCTGAGTTGCAAGATGGTTGTCCGTTGTCGCAGGTTACATTCACCACAGTACACCTTGTAATTACATGGGTGAGAGGAATGTGGCTTGCGCCGTCATGGCTGATTATGCACCCGGTTACGTACCTGTGGACAACGACTTGGATTACAGTCTGGTGTTTGGTAAACACGACTTCAGTACAATGTAGTTCTCATACAATGCTTTTCCGTATTGTTCCTAGAACCACACAACATTATTCCGAGGCTTCCCGTTACGTGGATTTCGATTCAGACGGTGGGCAGCCGTTAAAGTCAAGCAACAATGTGGGGTTACCCACAAATGAGAGGGAGCAAATAAAGAGCACATATGGCGGTCCTCCATCGCTATCAGTTGATTCGATTAGTACGAAGCAATGCAGCTGTGATACATTGGTCCGGAAGGTGGCCAAATTTTCCGACCTAATGATCGAGCAGTCACGTGATGTTGTATTATTTCGTTACCTTCAAAACAAATACAAACCTGACACTTACGCATGTTCGTCACCTGACAGACTGCAGGAGACATGTCATCCCTAGCTACAGTAAAGCAGAATGGCACTACTTCCTCCTCCACCGTAGGTGATTCTAACATGAAGCTTGTCTTTTCACTGTTCTATTGAATAGCAAAAGGAACAGAGGATAACCCCAAGATAGAACCCTATTCCAAATGAAGATTAATAGGAGTCAATTTGCATTTGCCTATGTATTATGTGATATGATATAAGAATGCCCAGTTTGTATTTTGAAAACGGCGGAGTTTCATGAACGGCAAGCATATGACTTTGAAAATAATGTTCGACAGAAAGCTGACTAAGAAGATAAGTTTTTCGAAGGGAAACAGATCATTTTCACTCAGGGCCTCCGTTATGTTTCAACGGCTCAATTACAAGTTCACTATTTCTACGTTAGGAAATTTCCAGACGAAATGTTGACTGAGCATTCGAAAGACCATGAGAAAGAACTCATCTCTTCTGTCACGTTGTGGTTGCATTGTACGAAGGATCGCATCGGCACCCGAAAACGGCTAAAGCAGGTGAAAATAACGAAGTTGACAACGACCGTAGGTTAATGCTTATGCTTTTCATGAAGTACTTATCCTTTAGTTGGATAGGTTTGACAGCAACACGAAAAATCTACTGTACGACAGACACGTGCGGTAAGTTGTCCACTTTATATTTTGACATTCCGTAACGTTATATGTTATCAAGTTTACTGACGTTAGGTTTTCCAGCTGCACATTAATAATCAGAGCTATCGCATGCATGCGTCCTATTTAATACTATACATATATATAGCCATGTTGCTAAATTCCGCCAAGAAATGTTTGTAATCGGTTTCCTGAGAATATGAATATCATTGGTGAGTAGCCGTTTTTCGTATTGCCCAGAGTGATGCGTTATGCAATTGACGCTCAACATTTGTCTACATTGCAGAAACTGCCGAATGTGACATCTGACATTTACACAAAAATCTATCCCACAAGGAGTGCGTCCATGACTGCTTCACAAACACCAGGTTTCCAAAATTTCCTTTGCAAATAATGTATAATAAATCTGCTTTATCGTACACCGTTACGACCCTTTAGTAATGTGTTCAATGTTGTAAACTTTCCCCTGTAGGTTGAAATGGATCATTCTCAGCACTGACGATCGGCAATTTTCTGGGACGGGTGGATTCGGTGAATTTACTAACGCAGCCATCATTGCCAGTTGTACATGAAGTTCAGCAATCACACACGAGATCTAGGACAGAATTTCGAGCATCAACAATAGGGCTTCCTAATTTTCGTACATTTAATATAGAACTGTGGTTTGTTGCATGTCGTAGTATTATAACTGCATGTAAAATATCTGTTTAAAAACTTGCTGAAGACCACGTCCGCACTTGGGTGCATCTCCATACCCGGTCTTGACTTAATCCCCACCTGCTGCTTATCTGGTCCTCATAAGATCGAGCGCGTTCATGGGGACCAGGAAAGGACATGTTGCCAGGGGACAAACCGCCTTCATCATTCAGGTTATTTTATATATTGACTCTATTTTTAGCCAGATCCTCGCATTATTCTTGACAGATCTGCTTAAACTATTTAGCGTTCGCCTGATACCACGCGTTATTCAATTTACTAATTCCGCACTGTTGATGTTACCCCAGGAAATTACAATCGAGATTCGTTACGTGTATCATGTTTGTTGTTGTTCAATTTTGTACCGTACTGAACCATTGCTTTCGCTGGTGTCTTCATTCTTTGATACCTGAACGGATTGATTCCATAACGTCAGTCAAGCTGATTGGCATTAACGTTTCTTTCCATCGACATCAATCCGTCGCTTTCAATCGACATTGGGACATGTTTTGATTACACATTGAACCTGGTGATAGTTGTGAACAGTGATGGTGTTGCTCATAACTCGGATTGATGGTTTTGGTTTTGGGATATTCACCGAGGTTGGTATTTAGGCTGAAGAAGTGCCATCACCAAGCCAGATGACACCATCAGTGAATGAGTGTTTCAGCGCAATGTTTTTGAGCGTAGAGTTTGGTGTACACGTTCAAATGACTAGCCCATTTGGTGAATTGGCTGTTAGGTTTGGGGCAACTACTGTCTAAGACATTAACATTTGGAAGTGTTTTTCAGAGAAAAGACAGCTTGTCAATTGATAGTAAATACGTTTCTCCCACAGAAAACCACAAAATGCTGATAAGTATTTGAGGATTTTCAGCTAAAATAACTTCAGCTTCACTCACAGTTGCTCGCTCCTTTCATCTTCCCTTAGTCTGTCCAGTTAAGCTTTTTCAACAGAACCACTACACATTTGCTATAGCTTACCAGTGGACCATATACTTCCCAGAGAGGGACAACAAAAAACAATAGCGGAACTTGAAGATACTACTTCATTTTCGAAGATGTTGATAAAAAGTCCATAGAAATACGACAGCTGTGATCAGTTTGAGTTGGCGTCCAGTTCCTGAGAACCACAGACCTTTTTATCTATATGACGGAGAACTATCACACCTAGATTTTGAACTAACTATCAACAAGCAATTGACCTTCCTGATAAATTAGTACAATCTCATGGGCCACACGTCAAATCAACTCGACAACCTAGGTTCCAAAATAGTGGTGGCTACTGACTTTACAATAACGCGTGTCTATACGGTATTTCTATGACTGGGCTCTCATGGAGTCCCTTCGAGATGTCGTTGTTGTTTACCTGATGAGGTGTTGTGATGGACAGATGGATTGTAACATGAGCGATATCATGCAACAATAAGTTTCGCACGGAACTACTGTCATCGCACGAAACTACGTGATAACAACCGACAGTAATTACTCCACTTTCAGACAAAAACTAAAAAATCCCGCTCATGTCTTTTTCACTCTACATAGAAGACTAAGAACAGAACGTTCTAAAAACAAAAAATTAGTCATTGCTGAGTTTTACGACAAGATGTTATTTTGGGTTAACATCATAGACGATATCTTTCAAGTACGCAACTGTCTGTGTTCGTTGAAATGGTAATCTGTTGCTGCTTTTACGGTCAACCTGAACATGGCCCTTCGAAATGTTCCAACTGACCAGAGAGAAGCTGTGCGTTGGTGAGTTGATGAGAAGCGGTTCCTCCTGGACTTATTCAATCACTTATGTGGGTGCCATTTATCATCGAATATTCCACTCAGTTTTGCGATTCATTAATGACGTTGTTGATAATAACAGCGCAAAGCTCTGGACTGTAAAAATAAAACTTCCTCATCTTGAGTGAAAAGCTAATATACAACTCTCAAACGTCATTAATCGCTGCTTTCCCAATTCCGTATCCTCAGCTGCAGTATATTTTCAGGATATATGATTACACGTAAAACTGTTGTCATTTCAATAAAAGAGTACTTTCTCGTAGTTATTTTGGATTTTAACGCCTTGCTTTAATGAAGTTTTGGTCACTACTTTGGTCTATTTTATAATGCAACCTGCAAGGCACGTAAAACTTTGTTTGGAGCTAGTTTATCATAGTTCAGCCGTTGGTACTGATATTTAATATTAATTTCAGTTTTTCAAAGGTGGACAACTGAAAACTTGATAATTTTACACGGTGAAAAATCACGACCGATCTACTGTTGACACAGTTTCAAGATTATTCAGCTCAAATCAGGAATGTACAGGCCAGTGTGCTGACTGTCGAAGACTAACATTTAGCGGTCAGTCGGCAAGGGGAGATGTTTTTGTAAGTCGCCGTTCTATTACAGAAATTTGGACAGAAGAGTACGCTCTTAAAAAATTTAGGGTCATCGAATCAACGGTATTTAGAACAACTTACTTTGATGAGTGGATCAGTTTCCCAAGGTCGCACAGTCAGTGGTTTGTGCTACAGCGCCGTACTACAGGAAGTTTTGCTGTCAGTATTATCCATCCTGAACGACAGGATATTCTACGGCTCAAAATATTCTGACAAACTAGTACGTCACTGTACGGGAGTATAAGTCGTATTATTAAGATAGTATTGTAAGTCTTAAGACGAATTCATAAAGAGAGCACCGTTCACTCTTTTACTGCAGAGTGCGCTGTTCGAGATGTTTGCACGACCAGTGGAGGAATACACTGACATGATGAACCCACATGAAAACGGAATAATCTAACAACGAATGATGTTTGTTAAAAGTTACTAATGCAGTCGATGTAGGGAAGCGTGTACATGTGCGATGAAGTTCGGCGACTGAAGGATGATGGCTGTTCTATTCTCATATTACTTCTGAGCTTGTTAGGTGGGTGATAAAAACCACTTATTTTGTTCACGTTTATACGTTGTGGCAAAATGCTACATGGGAACTACCCTGTCTATTCTTTGTGTGCAACAGATTTTGTGCCATTTGCTTAGGTTTTCCGTGTTCGACGACAAGGTTTTGCTACTGTAAAGTAAAGTTATTCTCGCTATCGTCATGTACACCCTACTGGGGCTTTTGCAAGATGTATGCCTATCACCACGTTTATAGGCTTTTCTAGCCTGGCTTATAAAAATCTTCACATTGTCTTCAACACCTTGTAAATTCCAAAGTACAAAAACTGGTCAGAACACGTTGCATTCTTGCAGACTAAATCTGTGTAGGCATTGTTAAAAATTGACGTTGTGAAATGTGGCCGGAATTGTTTAACTGGATGTGGAATACTGTCTCATGTTAATAAAGTTTGTTTCGATTGTCAGGGAGTAGCACGGTATCTTCAGTAAAATAAAGATCATTAGGTCTCTTATCGGATAAGGAGTGTACATCAACATTTTGTGATAGCTGTACATAACCTTCCGTTATTAAACTTTGACAAAAATTAACAAGAAACATAATAATAAATAGCTTCGACTTGTGATACTTAAGAGACCCAAACCTGTTGTCTATTCTGTTCCATGTTGCGTTAAGGAAACGTGGTGTTGATACTACTTCATTATACCTAGTGTGTTTAATCTTAGACGCTTAATTTGATCCACTAAATCAAATGTTTAACGATGATGAGTGTCAGGATGGTGATGAAAATATTGATGGGGATAATGACCTTAACCGGTTTGATCAGCAAGAGAAGACTAATTCAGAAGACTGGAATGTCCGTCCGAGAACTTTAACCTCTCAATCATAACCTCGAAATGTATATACCAGCGTACATCACTATAACACTGTTGTGTACAAATAAGATAGAAACAGCTTTTGCACAATGTATCACTCGAACACATTTTGTCGCA
>LUCH01017739.1:0-25937 GCA_013368495.1 Paragonimus heterotremus
GAAACTGTCCATTTCAGAGCAACAATCCATGACTGAAACAGTTGAAGTTCTCACATTTCAAAATGTTTGAGAAGGTAGTTGCATTTATCGACCAATGACTTACGTTTACGTAGATCCCGGAGATAGTCCGTGTTTGCATGCAAGTATGCTTATTATAGGAAGTCTCGATCCAAACGCAGCGTCATCCCATCCTAGTGCACGACACATTGCACATCAAAAACTATACAGATTCGGGAGTAAAATCCTACTCCCTCTAAACGGTTCAGTTTCCAGGTGATTATAGTCGCACTGCCTGGATGAAAAAAGCGACAGTGTCATTCAAAAAACCACCGTTTTTCCGAGCTGCAAAACCTTCAGCGGTTTCTTACTATTTACTCGATTATTTTTGCAAGCCGAACATCGTTCATGGCCGTTGATCCCAGAAACGTCTGGAACTGTACAGCCACTCGATCCCGATTCCTTCAAGAGTACACGGGTTGTTATGTCCTCAACCCATGGCCTTTGATTCGCCTCTACAGGAGTTGGGCGTAGGCGTAAACTAAGCACCTTTATAAGATTGGAGGGAAATTTACAGTGTGTAGAAAGCTTAATGTCCATGTACATCTGAATATGCGTTGGACAGTTTAGAAACAGAAATCGGGAGGGATTTTCAATTTCAGAAGTACACGAATAATAAGACTGCAGACGGTAAAGGGGTCGTGAAATCTAGTCATAGATTATCCAACATACCATACTTTATCATGCAACAAATATCGAACTAACAAGTTAGAGGTCAGGCGTATCTTTACCCTGCCACCATGATTTTGATGGTTAAGTCGTTTGAAGACTCGCTTTGGAGTGTGCTTGATGACTGCGCTCGATTTCGTTTGCTGAAGACGCTGTTATAACAGATTACGGTAGGTTGTTTCAGACTGGACGTCTAATGACGCTAAAGGAGTGCTCACAGCAAGCAAGACGGCTCGACCGGCATTGCAACTTTGGCGAGTTTCTTCTGATTTGGCTGTTCCAGCTGAGTAAAAACATTTTTCAGTGGGTGACAAGGTCAATCTTGAATACTAAGATGGAATCTCCCTTGATACATTGTTAGTGAATCAAGAGTCGTATTAGCTTAAACACCTCCCATGGGTGAAGTACTGTACGAAGTGTCACGGCCGGTTTTGTGGCTCCTCGTTACAACCACTCTGATAGGAGCAAAAGATATAGAGAGCAACCCCCCCTATTCATCACAAAATAACTGTGAACCACATTGTTAAACAGGATCACAAAGCAATATGAGTTAAAGGCTACAAACAGCCTACTGAGTAACCCAAACATCACATTCGCCTTTTTAAGCATTGATGAGGAGATGGGCAACTCAATATGACTGTTCTTAAGTCCCGATTACAGGTAGTAGTAGTACTCAGTTCTCCATCGCTTAGGAGATATTCAGTGCAGTCAGAATGACGGACATCAAACATTTAGTCGTGCTAAACGGAAGCCAACAATCCGCAGCCCAGCATCATAAAACGTTAAAATAGTGGCAAATTGTCTCCGTTCCATTATTCACCTTGCATCAAGGTATGGCGGGTAATCGACAACTTGCGTTGTTTGGAGTATGAATAAGTTACAAAAAAGAAGTTCCAGTGTAGTCTCGTAGCACACCGTAAGTAGCGTAGAATTAAACGGAAGTGGCGTTACGGTAAAGGCCCATTTTGAACATAGTGAGCAGTCTAAGCGACGTCCCTCCCTTTCGAGTGTTGTGTTACCTACAGACAGTCGTAATAGAAAAGGTGTACTGTATATGGAAACACAAAAATAGATATGACCAAGGCGCCTATGAAACTTAACCAACAAACAAACAGGAAAATATGTCGAAACGGGCAACAAAAGTACACTAAACGTAAGCTGCGCACATCACACTACCTGAAATATCCCGGCATATTCAAACTGACCATTACTAGGCCAGTGTACATTACTCAGAAGTTCTTCGAGTCAAATTTTGTTGAATAAGCAAAACACGATTATTCGTCTCCACTTCCTACGTCATAGTTGCGACCGGTTCGTACAGTTTTTATACAGACTCTAAGCTCGCAGGTACTAATCCTTTGGTTATCAACGCGACCGATTCAGTAATGAAGGTGATCGTATGTACCAGCGTTATCCGATCGATGACAAATCGTCTGTCACCAGTAGCAGGCTACCGTAACTGAGCCAACCATGTAATTTTACTTCGTTGAACAAAAGTGTGTGAGTCACCTGATCTGGAAATCTTGCTGAACCGTTTTCTCCTTGAAGGCGCGAGTAGCATATCATGTTGTAACTCTGAAAACTGTGTAATATGTTCCGGTCATTGGTAATCACAAAGTGTAACTTAAACTGTTCACGGGGCCATTACTTCCTAGTGAACCTCGTAGTTCTCTTTGACCGCATCACTCCAACAACAAAAAAACGGAGAACACGAGTTAAAAAGCTACACGAAATCCTTGCAATGTACAATCACCTCGTTGTGTTGTTGCATATCGTCTCTGCTTCACGTGCAACTTGAACAGACAGATATTTCCATCAAACCACCTGAGTTGTCAGTTATTATAAAGACTGAAGTATACAGTAGATGTGAAAATCATCGAAGTGTAAACAATCAATCACATCGTTCGTACAACTATTCACCAATATTCCAAAAAGGCTGATTAAATGCCCCGAGCAAACATAACCTATCGATTCATTTAATGACCCGGACCATAAGCGAAAACAAGCCAAGGACGACAATGTCAATATGAACAGTGTATAGACCCTAAATAATAGCAATAATAATGATAAACAGAAGAATATCGATATGAACAACATAATAATAGTAATAAATAAAAAAGGTGCGCGTAGTCATGTGCAGAAAGCGATGGAAATGTAATCTGATGGTGACAGTTTTGTCCAGCACACGAGAGGAGTCTGAACGGAAACGATAAATATCTAGCCAGCAGGAGAATCGGGACCAGACGCCGATAATTCGACCTGTTTTAATCCTGTTCAGTAACGACATAACGGAAAAGCGTAAAGCAAGGAAGAAAACAGTGTCGAGCAACCTGAGATTAGAGAGTACAGGAGAGGCGCCGATCAACGATTGGATTTTGTGAGCTAGAAAACTTCTGTCATCGGTCTTCTTCAGTCTTTAATACAGTCGACATCCATGGTTAGTTGGGGAGTCACATCTGCAAAGAAATAATTTAATTTTAAATTTCAATTTTAAACCGGAAAGAGAGTGACGAAAAATAAACAAACTGAACGTCTGCTCGTTACTTGTATATACCAATCCATCTACGCATTAAAAAAATTGCGCGTATCAACGAACATCTTATTTACGGTTTACTTATATGCAGATGAAAACTACATCCGATATATATCCTCAATTTGAAATAGTTAGTAAGGTTTGGAGGATGAGCTGTTGATTCTAAACCACTATCAGCTCGGCGAAAGGCTACCTGAAATCGGTGTTTTTGTTGAATTTTGATCACGCATACGTGATTCGAAATCTCCAGTGGTAGATAGCAGACATATGCAATCCGTGAAATCATTTTTAGACAACAGGTAAAAGATGTGCATTTTGAACGCATATAGAAAATGAAGATTGCTATTCACATTGTGCTGCCCTCTTGAAAAAGGTGACTCCCAGAAGGTAGGAATTTGGTGACAGTGAAAAAAGCGCACTGAAGAGAAAAATTTGTTGTCTAACATGTATCCAACTGGAAAATTTGAATGACAGATTTGAATACTTTGACGGCACTGGGAACAACTGTGAACATTCATTTATCTCCTTAATCAAAGACCTCGTCTCAGCGTCATGAAGAAATTACATGCAGCAGAGCAGGTTAGATGCTTACAATGGGTTATCAGTTGCTGTCAATTATTACCTGCTGAGACACTATGTAACACGCGAATTGAGGCCGTACGGAAGACGTTTCTGTATGGTTGCCATCAGTCGGAAGGCGAAAGCGCCAGTAGCTGATATAAGCAATGGGAAAATGCTCAGCATGCCAAACTCCGCAGTGGAACTGCACAGCACAAACAGGTAGATTCAGATGATAGCTTACAGATATGGTAGTGGTGCGGGTGACAAGGGAAGCAAAGATGAGGGTTGTCTGTGAAAGTCGTCAATGACAGGCGCTCGAAGAAATGGACAGACCGCCAGGCTGTCGTACACGTGATTAAACGTAAATATCAGTTTACTATACCGACATCGAGAGAACAGTGAAGGTCGTTAGACACTAGGAGTCTTTGAATGCAAGGATAACTATCGTCCGCTATTACACTCCACTGCGATGACCTCATCTCGAATGCTTCACATACTTGTCAGACAATCACCCCAATCAACTACCCCAATCTGAACTTTCGTTCTGCATCAACGATTACCACTATCGCAACTGAATCCCTTCAAGAAAAATCAACCCCAAAGAGAGCAGCAATCTGTGAACAACAGCCCAAAACTATTATCATTCTAAACAATACAACTTTGTCTATGCGATGGGTCGGGTTTGCAGTCACTCATGATTACATCCTGTCAATTTACCAACAGGAGTATGCCATTAAGAACAGCACATATGTATAAAAGATAAGCGTTTATTTCGTACTCAATAAGACGACACAGGCTAATGGAAAAAAACTCGCCCTGTGGAGAACTCACCATCTGGATAGCGGGAAGTCATGTAAGGGCGAAACAACGTGCAATTCACCAGTTCGGCGGCTGTTGGACGATCCTGCGCCAATGGGCGAAGAAGACCCTGTTGGTCAAGATCGTACGAATGTAAGAATGAGTTTTGGATTACAGCAAATTAAGAGAAGTGAGAACATAGATAGGGGGAAAATGTTGAGCGACAAACTTAACTACATTGGTTTGCGGAGAACTGACATACTAGCCATGTGTAACCGAATTCTGTGCGACACTGATCGTACTTGTAAAGCAACAAAGGAAGATGTGTAACCTTATAATCTTTTGTACAACAAAAAGAGCAATATTCATTCATTAAAAAAAATAGTGGAACCTTGTAGACGAACGTAAACACCGAAAAACAGCAAAGAGCAATGATTATGAAACAAGACAAATGGTCAGAAATCAGTAACAACAGAAGATACGTGAAAAGTAGTTGTGACGAATAAGAACAGCTTACTTTGACGACTGGCATTAGGGAATTTGGCAACACAGAAAGGTCTGGCAAACAATCTGTCTCTCGTAGACGTTCCCATACGGATGCGGACATTGGACCACCGGCCTGAAAATAACATCGAAACAGGACAGTGACTAGTTAGAAGGGACATATGTCAGAAGAAGGATGAGATCAATAAATAAACAACATGTTCATCAACAGCCCTTAAGGAGATGAATATCGTTGCGGAAACCAGAAGATACTAAACGTTAGTGCAACATGGGTGTTTTATGTTAGGCCAATCAGAATTATCAGTGTGCGATTCACTATACTATGAAAAGCATGTAAACCAATTTTACGTATTACGGTTTGAAACTGACAAAAAGGGATAGTACTTGAAATATAAAATATACATAACTGGGAAGAGTATTTCCGTGAGCATAATCCCTATGAAATATTAGGCACAATACATCCTAATAGTTTGCTTTCAGTGCTTTTGATTATGTATTGGAGATAAAACGCGCTTGTCCAACTCAACTGTTTGCTCATTTCCAGCTCAACCAGTGTGTTCAAAAAGGTGGTTCAATCGCATTACAAGCAAATTTAAGCATAAAAGCTTAGTTTTGTAGTTACCGCGAATAGGCACACAATAGTATGATGAATATGGAGCGACATTAGTCAAACAGACTAACACAACATAATCCCAGTAAATGGATAATGTAGAAGTAACGCACGACAGGATTATATACAATACGTTCAGCAACACGCTAATGGTGAGTGAAGAACAAATCCCAGTATATACAAAGGGAGGGTCTATTCCACGAAACACTTACCTGAACTCAGACGAGCAACATCAAGAAGTCTACATGTTGGTAACAAATAGACCGAGTTTCAAGTGAACGCCAGACTGCACCTGCAACATAGCGTTTCTATACCTTATACTGTCCCGCCTCAATTGACAAGGCAATCACACAAAGACAAAATTCACAGCACTGAAAACGATTAGCACCCATCCGCTTAGCATGCTTTGAAACAGAATGTGCGAGTCGCAGGGTCGCCAGTCTTGGAGATGAACGCTGTCTATGATGGTTAACTTAGCGGTGACTGTCTTCCGTGATGCCACTGTTTGTACACCTCGTAGCTTACGTCAATCGGCTGAGGTAATAGTAAAATGTACTTGGTGAAGCAAACCGTTAGTTTGGATCCTTAATGTATGACCTGAACATCTAAGTGTATGCATCCTCAAAAGGTGAACGAACACACTCGTTCGATCTCCACTACGAACTATCTGCTATACAATGTTTTTGAACGAAGAACACGGTTGTTGCTTGAATGCCACGTGCGACCACTCAGAAGAGTATAGTATGAGACAGTTAGGTGGATGCGGTCAACACACGACAGGCCTGCGACGTAAACCAAACAAGAATACGCACAATTGATGAAACCTAGTAAACATCTAAATTTGGATGCGGAAAGCGAGGAAAACTCGTGAGGGATGCATTAAAAAGTCAATGTAAATACTGTTAGGTTCCGCACCATCAAACCAAACTGCGTCATTGCAGAACTTCATCAGTTTGTCATCGAACTATGTTGGTATGTAATCGGAAGTGCACACGATTGGGTAAATGGACACGAGAGTCTGGCTAGTGGATTGGCTCCCGACTGAAAGCGGATGTATGCTATTAGGAGGCCAGTTTTATACAAGATAATCACAACAATCCAGTTTCTCAATTACTTACGCTTCCGACTATTGGTGTGTGACAAATGACATAAAAACATGCATCCAGTCTTAATCGGTAAATGAAACACATGCCAAAAACCGAAAAATCATTTTAAAAAAATAGTCAAACAGGTAAACCTACTAACGAACACATCGCGGTGTTCACTTACAGCGTGGTAAAGCGTGATCCCGAGTGCATACAAATCACGACCGGTTGCAGCTCTGGCTGGGGGACTGGGATCGTTTAGTCGGGGCAAATAACGTCCATCGCCTAGATCTTCGCCATCACGATCCTCACCGGCTCGCGAAGCACGACCGAAATCGCTTAGTTTAAACAGAATGCCAGTTGTATCCCCGGCTAACAACAGCTGTAATGCAAAGTAGATACAAACAAAATTAGTCACGAATCACCGCTTACGCGATACTGCATACCCGCAGGGAAACCAGTGTAGTCACGATTATTACCACAAACGATAGCAAAATGCCAGTAATTTGAGTCGAAACGAAAGTGGCTCACGTAATAGAAACCAAGGTGTCTACAACTTGAAGACAAACAGCCGAGATGAAAACGGTAGTTAAAAAAAGTAGACGAACGATTTTCAGATGCGTCCATTCAAGTCCATTATGATACAAAACCGATCAACGTTGTAAAACGTGTTGAATCGTTACCAAACGTTGTGGCGTAGACAGAAGAGCAAAAGCTAGTAGGGCAAACTAGAAGCTGATTGGCAGCAAATAAGACGACCGCAACGCTCCAAAACAACGAGTAATGCATGTATACGATCGCCGTTTTTGAAGTCTGACATACTTTTCAGTTGACACATTGAAAAAATGCACCAAAAATGTGTTTCGCTCTTGATGGAGCTCCAACAAGACAAATTCATGTTGACAACTTGTGACTCAACGAAATGAAATCGAAAAGGTAGCACTTGTAGTAATATCAATCTTACTGGGTCTCCATGAAATGTAGTCACCTGAACAAGCCCAATTAATCATGAAGTCTCCGCGTTCCTATTGACTGGTTAGGCTCAATTCGTCGCCTGTTTGTTTTAACGCGCTTAAACAATTTGTTTCAATCGGGCGCTCTTAAAAACTTCGTCGACATACCAGTTCGCTCGAGTTGCCGACAACGATTGGCTGCAGCCTTTGGTGAATTATTCGTTGTCTTAGTGTCAAAGAGTTTGTTCAATCCAAGCCTTTTACATTCCAAGGATAATGCCATCACGTGAGTACCACTCACAGCCACCTATAAATAAATGTCTAGACATGGTGATTCGGCTTCTTGGAAGCCATCACGTTTTATCACGCCCACGGTGACTAGAGTTCATTATGTGGACCGATAGCGGACCCACATAACCGATGAGTTCCAAAAAGAGTGTGAGTTTAACGTATTCTTTGGAAACGCGTCAGACGAAAATGTGTATCATAACTACCAAAATGAGCAAGCATTCAAAAATACTGAAAACAATTGGTTCTCTTTGAGAACGCGATTTATGAGATGTTAGTCAGAATAACATTTTGTACGGGCTGAACACACGTATATGTAAACTGCGAACAGAACAAGAGATGCAAGACAAGAAACAACTACACACAAATGAACTAAACATTGCACATGCGGACTGAAGTAGCTCAACATGCTCAGCTTTCGGGAATCACCTACAATCGCAAACGTTGTCCAAACAATGCGCATTCGTTTGATAGCCAAACTAAAAACAAAGCAATACAGGGAATTCCAAGAAGACAATTTGAGTTTACCAGCGCGCAACAGGCAATCACTTGCCAGAATGTCAATAACAGATCGCAACAATGATTTAGACTCAGATGGTCAATCAACGGATTGTTAACGAAGACAGATTCATCGGCCAGGACAAACGTAACCGTAGCGAGCTACTGACAACAACAATAAGCAAATAAACAGAATCAACCAGCAGACAAGTTGTAGGGTGAGAATACCGAGTCTTATTTCATTCAAATTATATAAACCTATGCGTTATTTTCAAGATGGAGCATGTAATGCTCAGGAGGGCAAATGCGATGTTAAGACACTAATTGCGGATAATGAAAGATGGGTAGACGCGTCTAATCGTTAGGCAGGATGTAGCCAATTTTTCCCCAGAATAACGCACTGAAGGCCTCAGAGGCGCTTGCACTGTATCCGGTCTAAGGTTAGTGTTTCGCAATTGAGGATCTTTGGCTTCGATGTTGTGTGAACCAACCTACGCTTCCAGTCTCCCTCTACGCACATAATCAACCCAAAATGTGATTGTTTACCAGAGTGACCAATGACCGACAAGTCGTCCCATGGTGATACCTAATGAAATTACATGAGAAATTGTAAACCACATGAAATGCGATACATGAGACCTGACTCTGGCTCTTTGCAATCACCGGAAGTAATAATGTTTGTTGTAATGGCACACGAAGACAGCTAGCTTAGGTTTCAGTTGCACCTAATGCTTAATTTATTTACATATGATTACGACCCTAAAGTCTGTTCGTCCGGTTCTGTTTTGTCCCGTTCGTCCCCTCAAAATCGACTTACATATGCGCGAGCATTTAAATCATAAAGGGTCTTAATGCGGCTACGATCAAACGACTGGAGTGTTTCGAATTCATCACGGATACTCATACATAATCGGAGTAACAAGGAATAAAACAATTAATTCACAAAAAACAACGCATTAATTAACTTCGTCAGAACAGTAGCAGATGCAACCGGTTTCAACAGCCATAGGAATGTGGATAGCACTAACAGTTAAAAATGAAAAATGGCAGAGTATGTACTTGAGCATTCATCCAGAATAGCTTACCGATTTGCACGACAAACGTCAGTAAAACCACCCCCGAAATATTATCAATTTAATACAATAGCTGACTAGTGGAGGAGCAATAAAACGCAACAGGAAATACTGACATTTAGGTTAATTTATTAAGATGGGTTTACAAAGTTATCGTTCGAAAGCCTTGACATTACCTTCAGTGTGACTAGTAACCTGTGTTCAGAAAGCCTTTGCAAGCAGTCTTCTTCGAAAATAAATAAACTCAAGAATTCTTTTGGTTAGAGCTAGCCAATAGCATATGTCCTTGTCATGACTGAGAGTTGAGCTCCGATCCACGTTGCCAAGCGGCAACTGTGTTGAGAAGAAAAACCAAGCTGACGAAATGGATGAGTAATGACCAACAGCTCTCGTCAGTGCAGCAAAAGAGCGGTCGTCAAGCCGCAACAGTACAACTCAACTTTCAAGTCTCTGGGATTCAGAAGACACTCGGCTTATAATGAGATACCATAATGGACACCTATAAGTTTCAGGCGAACTCAGCGCATAACACACTCACCAGAAGAAGTTGGCTGTCGTCTGTCGTCTTTGATCCACTCAGTCGTAGACCGGGTTCGTCTCCCGGGCTGGAGCCCTACCGACTCACAGAGTCGATGGCTGCAGATGGTAAGTGAGATGGCGATAAATCGTGCTAACTGGCGTGAATGTTTTCATTGTTTGACCGAGTTGTCTGTGAAGTGATTGCATTTGATGACGCCTTACTTTCACTTACATCTAGGTTGTTTGTTTGTAAGGTGTAGGCATCTTGGTGTTGTAGGCTTGGATATACACGTAGCTACTTTTTTCGTAGTTAGGTCTCCTCCTCTCTTCTTATTTTTTCTTCCTCTCCTCTTCCTATACAGGATTTGCCTCTTTCTTCTTCGTGGTTGTGTGGCAGTTGGGCATCAATGTGAACCACTGATGTAATGCTGTTTATGACGATGACGATGATGACTCAGCTACATAACATCTATACCACTAACGGCGCGCAAACCCCTACAACGTTTGTGCAAACCTAAGTTTGGTCGGGATGACAGTGTAAATGGTGATATTTTGGACTGTGGAACCGATGGCTGGGTGTTTTGTCCCATCGTGAAAGAACGGCAATACTGGGACGCACCGGACCCGGTGAAGTTGACACACGCAGACATTCATTTGCACGTTTCAACTGATGCTTCAGAATTCGGATGCGAAACAATATGCTATTTACTCACGATAAATTTCCAACATATCAGGTGTTGTTATCTTAGTATGGCTAAAGCCAACGCTGCTTTCTTTCGTATAGCCAATGTATCATGACTAGCATTGGCCTTGGCAGTCCTGGCAGTGAAATTATCGCCTACTACATTTTGAACCAATTGTGATTGTACTGTACAGTATTCGTAACATTACAAAAAGATACCCGACTTTTTTGCAAACAGGTTATGCAAGTGACTATTCACGTCACATCCCTTCCAGAACAATAACGTTTAATCAATATAAAGCACAATCCGGCAGATATTGTGTCGCGTAGCATTGTTGCAGACGACTGTCATAAAATAACTCGTTAGTTGAGTGATCTTACGTTCCTCCGCGAAGATGGGGCCAATCCGCCTAGCTCTGTGAAAACGATAGACTTGTCGGCTGAATCTCTCTCCAGTAAACGTGGTACTACTTTTATCAGATGTCCTCATGAACCGAACGCTCCCATTTCTAAGTTTAAAGAAAGGTATCTTTGGAACATACTGCAATACATCCTTGCATGGCTTCTAAGATACAAATGATGCCTCCTGACTACGGATACTATACAAGAGATGGATCCTCTGTCACTGAACTTCAGGATGGTTTAAGTCAAATTATCCGGCAGTTACAACAGAGGAATAAGAAGAAGATTCACTGTGTAGAAAAGGTCACATCACACAAAGGAAGCTCGTCACCTACAGCAAACACGATAAAGCTTTACTGGATATTTCCAGTCCTCTACGAGAATTGAATCTACTAATGTTGAACCGTCCACTGAGTGTCGACAAGAGACTACAAAATACCAACCTGCCTTTTGTGACCAACCAAATTGTAATATTACCAGCAAAATGCTTTGTGACCACTCTGATCATCCAAAATTTCTATGAGAATAACGGGTATTTAGATGTCAATCACGTTCTTTCTTTCTTAAACGAAGGATTTTGGATTTCACCTGCGAATATGGCCATAAAGAGCGTTATAACGAACTGTTACCAATGCCGAAGGTAGTTTGTACCACAATGTCAACAAGTCATGGATCCGCTGCCCACAGATGGGGTCGAGGCAAGTGTGGATTTCTTTACAACAACCGGGGTCGACTACTTTGGTCTGTCGTTTGTCAAACGAGGAGATACGACAGAAATGCGATATGGCTGCATGTTTACCTGTTTCAATATAAGGGCAATTCATGTTGAATTAACACATTCACTGTACACCGATTCGTTTTTGTGTGCCTGTAATCGGTTCGTTGCTAGGAAAGGCTGGCCACAATGATTATATAGCGCCAGTGGTACGAATGTTAGAAGGTTAAAAATGACACTTCAGTGCTACTCCGAACAATAAACTGGGCGGTGTAGCCACCACACCGACGGAGTCACTCATAACAGGCAGGCCAATAAGTAGTGGTCTCACAAACCAATCTCCTGGTCATCCAGGTTGGGGGTTGGAATAAGGTTGGCATCTTTTTCCAAAAAAAATGCCAGCTCTGGTAAACTACCACCCACCCGTTGTCTTGCGGTAAAGGCTTTCAAGCTAAAGGCCTCGGTTGAGAACCCTAATCGTTCTCCCGTTTAGATATGGCCGTCATGGCACTATCTCACCTCACATACAACTATCATCATCATCATCATTATAGACAGCAATAAATCAGTGATTCACATTGATGCTTAACTGCTATAACACACAACCATGAATCCTCACAACATCAATAATCACATAATGTATCGGCCGCCTTGCTCATGACGCCCTAATTTCACTTACACCTAGGTTGTTTGTTTGCAAGGTGTAAGCAGCGTGATGTTGAATGTTTAAAAAGAGACGTACTAGGTGTTTTAGTAAAGTCCCTCCCCATTCCCTTCTTTTTTTCTTCTCTCTCTTTATACAGAGTTTGCTTTTTCTTCTTCGTGGTTGTGTAGCAGACAAGCATCAACGTAGACCACTGACGTATTGCTGTCTATGACGATGAAGATTATGATGATGACTCCGAGCTCGTCCGACTAGTGGTTGTGATTGGATCTTAAATCGACTGAAAGCAAGCAATCGCGGGGTGGCATGGGAAGGAATTATGCGATCTGTAAAAAGGATTCTGATGGTGACGCTGCAAGAACAACTCGTCTCTGATTTAGTTATTCATACAACACTAACAGAAAGTGAAAGGACTCTTAACGATGGATCCCTAATTAGACAAACGGATGGCCTTCAGGATCGATTACCCTTGCTCAGAAACAATTCGTTCATTTCAATTCTGGATGCTGTAAACAAGAAACGTATCAACCGAAGATGGCAACAGGCCACTTATCACACAATTGTGTTCAAGCGGAAGTATACACGGTCCTATCTGCCCAGATTGCAGACGATCCAGTACAGGTCGACGGTGAAACCCAACCATTCTAAAGGCGACTTCGTATTATTGGTTGATGTGAGTACACCCAGATGTAGTTGATCGAAAGCAGTTGTCGTGGGAGTCAAGGAAGGCGAAGACAGTCCGATGAAGGACGCTGTCGTACGAACAACGAGTGGGGTTATTCGGAGGGACGTTCAACATCTGCACAGGTATGAATGAGAAGTGACTTCATTGGAGTGTGTTTATGAAAAGCAAACCGGCTTCGCCGCCTTGTGCCATCCGTAACCCCCGGGAGAAGTGTGACTTTAGCTATTTTGTTTTTCCTCTACTCATTTGACCAAAGTTTTCTTACCAACTGTAGCATACTTGATTCGTTGATTTTATTGTAGTGTTTTGCCATCACCTGCTGAAGCTTCGTATCTGTAGGACTACCTTCCTCGGATTAACTACTTAAAATGTACGTTTATCTCTATTCATAACGGCATTCGTTTGATATTATTCATTACAGAAACATCACGAGTTAACTAAGACAATCTTCTAACGTTGACAGACCTCAAGTGCATAAATTCCGGTAGAATATATATCGTATCGATTTGTAAGCCTAGCAGACGCCTACATCGATTGTGATTCAAGTCCTCATAGCTTCCACCACAAATATACTTGCAAGACGATACAATGTGTGGAACTAGACTGATCTAGGTTTAATCAGAGTGTCTACGGAACTACACACTGCGCGTAGTGGGACCCAATGTTTATAATTCGACAGGTCCAAAATTAGTAACTGGATGCTGAACCTCGCCTGTAAGTTGACGGTTTCAGACAAGTATGAGTGAAACGTTACTTTACTTTACGGTAGGTGACACATTAAAGATTCAAAAGAAACCATACAGTCATTCAGATGAAAATCAAGTATTAAGTAAATCATCAGTCCTCGTATCAAATCACGTTTCGATCTAGAACGGTTTGTTATGGGACGAGTCAGATAAAACAAGGGGTATAAATTTAATTTAAAAAAAAGACAATACGGAAACCTACAAAAGATAGGCAGAACAGAATGAACATTTCCCTATTTCTTGTGAATAAACGGATAAAGCAAGATGACTACCACGCTCGTTGTCTTATAAGAACGGAATTGTAAGAGAATTCATGGGGAACCGTAGGCCGAACAGTTGCACCAGAAAAAGGGAAGTGACGCATAAAAATTACCAACCGGTATGTGAAAAATAAACGAGTGACACAGACGCACGTGACCGAACGAAAGGGGCGGGGAAAAAAACTGCATGCAGGATACAACCAAATAAAAAAACGCATGAGCGCACAGACTACACTGAACACCGGTTACACAGATTGCAGCGCTCACTTTGTGACAATGATGCTTCGCTTCTAATTCAATGAACTCTCTGGTCGAAGCTAAATAGGCCTCCGGTCGTGTGAGCTGAATGAGTATGTTGCTCGGTTTTACATCGCCATGAACCATGGACCAATTAGTGTGAATGTAATGCAGAGCGCCAAGGATGTGTGCTGTTAGGACATGAAGTGACTTCTCTGAGAGCACATTTGTCTTTGTTCCGGAAGAAGGAGAAGCGATGTTCGAGTCCACGCAGGTGGCTTCCGTCAGGTCGTCTACATTACCGAACTCCATCAGTGATGAAGTGATTCGAGGGACCGCCTCGGATGTGTCCAACTGACGGTCGGGATGTAGAAAGTGGAACAGACTTCCTCCGAGACAAAACTCCAACTGTGTATAGATGGAATCGGCCTCGTACCAGGAGCCATAGAAGCGGATGATATTCGGATGCTGTAATAATGCGAGCGCTTGTACCTCGTTTAGCATTTCTGCGGAGGAACTGGTTATGAAAGAGCGGAGGAGACTGAAATCAGTTCAGCGGAGAGGCTATGTGAAGAAAAACCTTTAACTAGAGTGTTTGTCTATATGCGCATCACGTGAGGTCCAGGTTGAGACAGGATTATGGGCACATATTTTATTGTCAGTTGTCCACAGCTTTCAAACAAATGGTGCCAGCCAAATTGTATGAATGATCGGTCAAATAGCAGAGAGAGAGTAAAATGATAGGATACATAAATTATGCATAACAAAGACATTCCACGAAAAAGGATAAGAAAACAATTACACATCCCGTGTATTATTTCGGCGCTGTCTAAACCTACATAAACGTGCTCAGCTCAGACGAGTTTTGGACCGACAGACGAAGGTTTTCGGAATAGTCAAAGTTGTTGATTTGTGAAATTATTAAAACTGCAAACAAAGCAGCTAGCAGAATTTAACTACCATCATTTGTTGCAAGAACCAAAAAACCGGTGGGCAAGTTCAGATCAGCGGTGGTACGCGAAATTTCCGTAAAAACTCAGAACATCAAACATATGAAATATAAGCCAACTCAAAACCTGTGTCTAGAATAAGAGCACCTTCACATGGGCTACAGTAGAACAGACATACAGACCGAAGATGAAGTACAACGGGCGTTGTGTCTATATATATATATATATATATATATATATATATATATATATATATATATGCATACATACATATACAATATATATATAATGAACAAGAGGAAATACAACAAAGGCAGTGAGGAAAAGGTCAGAAATATTCCGCTGTCACCATGTCTAACTGCTTCAAAAATAGCTCCCATCTTACGCGATGGATCATACAAGTAAAGTCTTACTCTCAATGTTTTACAGCGCTTTAGGAACGGACTGTAACCCATGTTGTTGGTAGTTCCATACATTTCCGATTGGTTAATTACTCGTCGCCTTACCGCATTCTGCTTAGTCAGTTCGCTGGAAATCACACAAAATGTGCTCAAAAACCCTGAACTGATTTAGAGTCTAACGGGCTCGAATGAACGCACCTGAGAATGGTATTACTACTTGGAAATCTCACTATTTAGTCTAAGATGCAAAAGCGTTGTTAACACAAAACCTTACGCAACAAACGATGGAGTAACATACTGGGTAAATCAACTCACCTGCCATAAGGACGCTCAACTTCGAATTCACATCGAGATCGTTTTAAACAATACAACACGCCACTCAGACGATGCCTTGCTTTGTACAAAACAGCCAAGCGCGTTCGAGATATATCCGTGATGTTGGAAAATGAACCTGCAAGACTGTAATGAATATATAAACGAGTGAAAGGAAAAGACCCACTTGTTACAATTGAAAATGGGATTGATTCCGACCGGCCGTTCTTCATTGGATTTTTCCCCGGGAACGAAACGTGTCATAAATCGGTTAAATGTGGGACGGTTTAACAGCTCCGGACAGACGTCGGCTAAGCGAGCATAACGTTCCACAGTTGCGGAAGTTTGCTGACTGATACTGACGTATGAGTGTAGATTTAAGTCATCTACCAGGGAAAGTTTTCGTCTATGCTCGGAGGCCGAATCAACCATAGGGCACGAAACATTGGAGTCTGGAGTGAAAAGTAAACGAGGACTCATGGAGATGTTGGCTGACTGGTTGAGTCGCGTAGACAAATGCAGGGCGCGTTGTTCCATACGCCGTGCGTAGGAAAGGCTGTGTTGAAGGTGATCACTTAGATAACCTTTCCCAATCGAACGGTCAGATAAATCAACCCCAAAATGATGTCCATCGGGTGACGGAGTCTCATGGCTACCGTTTGTGTGTAAACTATCCTGAAGTGCCACTTTATTGACTTGTTGGGTGTCAACTTCAAGCGAAGGAAACGGTATTGAAGAGAGCCGATGTTTCGATAACAAAGGGGATACCTGCAGCCCTGAATGCTCGGTGTCAGTATCGGAATCACGGAACGGGGACAGCTCCACTCCATGACGTGCATATGCCGGGGTAGAAGAGGACGGAGATTGCGAGGAAAGATAACGTTTACTTCGCTTCATCGAAATGATGCTGTAAAAGAGAATGCAGACAACTGAAGAAGGTAGATAAACAAATCTACGAAGAAAATGGTAGATGAAAGCATGATGCTACCTCATATTATGTATCACACACATTTTTTTTACCATGTGACTCATCAGATATTGTAGGAGCTGGATGTTCAGTAGAATGTGGGTCGAATTGATTTATCCCTCCACAACGGGGATGTTTGGTATGTCAGACTTTCGTGAAAAAAGGATGACAGCAATTATGTCTCGTTGTTCGATAATGTGTTCAGAAAGCCACCGTTCTATCTCATGTAGCTGATAGAAAAGATGAGATACAGTCTCATTATCTTGTAAGTGAGTCATATAGGTCGGGATCCAGCGTCGCTCACAGATTCGGGATTTTTGCTTCGGAAAGCTGCTAACTGAACAAACAGTTCAGTTCACAACATCCGCAAAGATAATACCAGTAGTACCAGACCTTGTAAGCGCCGATGGTCCAGACATTTTCTAACGCTGCCAGTGCTCCACGATATGAATGTTCCCGCACCAATCAGAACCCGGACGTTCTATTTTGCTACGTGATTCGGAGACATGACCTGTTTGTGACGAAAATATTGACAGAGTTGCTGTGTTCGACTATCCTGTCCCCTGTCTGTTAGCTCACATTAAGTAGGATGATCCTGTCAGTGTGACCCTTCGTTTGTACATAGTTCGGAGCGCTTTGGATGTAAAATAAACAAGCCAACTAATCAGGTTCCATCGTGGACTATGTTTGGGTTACGCACTCCACATGGTAGTTGAGCAGGCTCCCCACCAGATATTGTTTATTGAAACTATTAACAGCTGGGTAAAACTTCGGGATAATCAAACAACTAAGTTGTTGTGAAATATGAAAATTGTGATGATTCGAGTGAGTGGGCGGTGGTCGCCTGCCCGGTGGGTGTCGTCATAATCATCCCAACTGGGAGTTGAAAACGCTGCTCAAAGTGGCAACGTGCCGCAGCCAATGGGCTCACATCATTTCTAGTTCGTCTGCTTAGCTTTGCTTATACAGTTTTATGAAAATCACGAAAGATTCTCGAAGTCATTCCCATCAACGGAGAAGGCAAAAGGAAAGCCTTCCAATCGGTTAAATTAGAAGTTTTAGTTCCCCAATTCTGCTTGATATATGCACCAATGTTACAAAAAAGGTTGACAAGGGCCTGTGTCTCTTTTCACCTCTAACAGCAAACTGTCTGAACCACTACCAATCCTGAGAACTGTGTCGGCGCTGGCAAAATGCGCGATCAAATCACAAATCATGCCATCCGAATGGAATGTATCAACCAACTCCATCCGTAAAGTCGATCTAAAAGCAAAACGATCAAAGGTGTAATGCAAAGGCTTCCAACCCCCCAATCCGTATGATGCACGTTCACAATATGCGTCTTCGATAGCCAGTATCCATAAAAAAAACAGTGACGTGATGGGAATGCCAGGTTGGCAGTAAAGAGGTTAGCAACGCTGATGTGTCGCAGATGTGAATGACAGAAGAATAAACTGCAGTTTTATCACCCAATAGTACTAGTCTCAACCGTGATATTATTATTGGAGAAGTATGGTCTTGTGAGTCTGTTCGCAAATATTCCCGCGCAAATCATAAAGGAATGATACTGCACTGTCCCTGAATGGCACAGAGGCCACGATAGTTGAATGGTGGCTGAACGAGTTTTTGGTGAAAACAATTCAAAAATTTTTTATCTCGCAAAAGAAAACAGAACGGAGTAGACCAGGAGCAGAACAGTTATTGCTCTTGCTAAGTCCTAAAAAGTTAAAATTGATAAGCCATCCACGGTATATGATAACTGACCATTTACTGAAGTGTCAAAGACAGTTTCGGCTTTGACTAACTTATGGACCAATTTCTATGGACCAATCTCGCTTTGCAAGTAACCGACAGTTAGTCTAAATGTCCTGTAATAACTAGGCTGGTCTGATCTAGGTTCGATAAGGCGTCATGGACGAATTAATTTCAACTGTTATTCAAGATACGCGTTCACGTGGGTAAGTGGCAAACCAGGACACACTTTCTTGACGAAACAGCGAGTTAGATATTTGAGCTAACAGCTCAACGATGCTTTGAGACGTAATGTTGAAGTTTTCAATAAGTGCATGAGCACGCAAAAATAACAACAGCAAGCAAAAATGTTAGTATTTCGACAAAAAAATGGTCCGAAACGCCAACGATGTTAAGCAGTCCTCTGTGGTCAGGTTGATTTGCCCATAACGGGCTGCGTGAAAAACAAACTCAATGTGTGCCTTTAAATCAGAGTGCTTTCCCGCAACCATTTGGCTGGCGTCGTGTAATGGGAGAATTTACTTTAATATTGTGTAAACAAGAAACTTTAGATTTGCGATGAACGGTGACGTTCCGTGCAGCTGACTGGACCATTCCGTGAGACAACAGATTATGATAATTCTTTTCAAGTTCTGTTAGTCCAAAGACAGACTGAGATAGGACCAGCCCAACCAGTTTTAAGGCGATAAGGTGGAGCAACGTGACGTTCCTGCCAAACTTGTGCTGAAACCAAACAGACAAACTAAGCATGTGCATCACTGCTAGCAAGGGAATTAATTTTCTAAGTATCATACGATTTTCCATGGTTGTAGGAAAAGATGTATGAATCTCTATCAGTGTGACACCAGCTTCTTCAAATAGTGGCAGCACGATGTCACCAAAGACAGTAGACTAGATACGCTTCGCAACCGTGATGTTGGGATGAACTTCCGGCCGGACAGTGATTTGTCGGTAGTTTGACACACTAACTACCGACCCGCATTCCAATTCTCGAAATGCAACAGAAACCGGCTTTCAACAAATCCAGCTGAAGAGAAAGAGCAGCTTGCTGCTTTGAAATGCAACAGTTCAGCGGACTCATATAAGCTCAAAGTCTAAGAATAAACATGGAAAAATAAGAGTTTAGAGGACAAGATTTACTGGAACAACACTACAAAGGTTAGCCGACTATTCTGATATCTCCAGAAAAATAGCAAATAGGCACTGGAATGGCATAAAGAATACGCAGAGGACAGTGAGGAGATGGATAAGCAGTGGCATACTTCTGTTCACCACATCTGTTGAATGTAACAGGTTTAGATTACGTGGCGGCCGATACGGCGTCGAATTGCCCTTACTGTGAACTTATGGAGGAATAGGAGTTCATGTACTGACAAAACTTACAGAACTTGGCGACATAGTCATCAAGGTTCGCGAACAAAGTCTCGCTGGCGTTGACGCATGCAAACAGGTAAGCGGACAAGCTAATTCAATATCACCCAGTGTGTTTCCAAGTTCTGAGTTGGAAAATGGTCTTCGGAGTCTAAGACTAAATGCGAAGAAACAAGGTTCTCTCCGCAAATAAGCAACCGTTGACAATGAGCAACAGCACTACCAGTGTGTAGTGGACCCACGGTTGACAGCCGAGTCTTCTATAAAGTGCAACATGAGCTTCTTGGTGACATTACGATACTGCGCATGTTACCCCGAAGCAAGTGGATTACCCACACAGCGCACGTTTCGTCTGGCGTGCAGTGATGATGGCACATTCATACCTAGGGGAGACGAGTGAATCATTCTGGCGATTATCAGCTCCAACGGGTACCTTGAATAGCTGGACCCATTCGAAGGGCGCATGAATAACTCTGAACATCGGCCTCCAGAAACAGAAAACATCCATCGCAACACCACTGATCTAGGACATGATGACTTGGTATAGTTTCTATAGAAAAGATAGGAAACCGCGCGCTTCTTCACAAACTCATGCGACGTGCACTAAGCATCACATGAAAATGGATTTCATCCGAAGGGTGTATGAAGAGAACTACCAAAAGGTGACCAAATCCTAATCGACGGAGAACCACGTGCTTAGTCTAGCTGCATTGGGAGTTAAGTTTATAAGCAAAAGGCTCCGAGATGGGTCCACAACTTCAAACTTATTCATCAACAAAGGGCAGGTATCTCTCGAACACAATTATGAGCTAATATTAGTTTTAAAATCGGTCTAAAGGTGGCACCACAACTTGTTGACAGAAGTGAAGGTCGGCTCTGTGCCCATCACACGACGTGCCACGACAAAACGGTCTCACTTTCCTTTCGGTTGGTCAACGATACTTTACTCAACGATCTCCAAAATCACAGTTTCGGATAAGCCAGCGATTAGCCACTTTCACTGCTCACTGCGGAAGTCATAGCCAGATGGATGGCACGCCAAACTCCAGGGCCATATTTCTGCCCAGCAGAAAAACTTTAACTAATCCTTAGACGCCATATGAGCTTGCTGTTTTCCACGTTCAAACACAATAGTTAAAAAATGCACTGGGGACCAGGTGTTTTCGGAATGCGCAATGGTGTGTTACTCAGCAGAAGCTACCATTACACACTTTAAGAAAATCGGTACTCAAAACTACAGCACCTTTTCACAACGTCGACAGCTATGTAACGCAATGCAGCAAGGGATACTTATGTAAAGGAAACACGAAATAGATTGTTTACAATTTCACCACGAAGTTCACTGCATATTCACAGAAAGCAGCAGTTAGGCTGTAAGAGTTCTTCCATTAGTCACTTCATCTCCGAAACAGTGTCTGTTTCTCTTCCTTTAGAGGGCTATAAAGTGCGTTTATTGGAGACACTCAATGACCATGTCGTTTTGTAATCACCACCTCCCTTGACAGTTCATTCCAGTCTGTGACGACCCGCCAATATACTAGATACATACATATAAGATGCCCAGAATGCTCCTCGTCCAAGAAATGGAGTGCGGCTGCCTGCTATGGTTGAATCGAACGACGTAACTCCGCGTACAGAGGAATAACGTCATGTAAGCTTGAGCAGAGAATGAGAAGATAAAAACTAAGAGATGCCCATAACAGGTACAATGTCGACAAATACCTTCAAGCATTCTTTTGGTGTGCCTTTTATAGACCTGCGTTATGAGGATGCCAGACAGCTACACTTCGAGGCTCTACTTCCTGCTGAATTTTCAACAGGTGCCGGCCTAAACGACAGGCTTCAGCACCTTCCAGATGAGTAAGAAAATACTCTGGCGAATTTAGCGAAAGGTTCCACTGGACCTTCTGATGACACTGTATCGATGTCACTTCATCATCATCTGAAGTGATAATCTATCACGACACCACATTGTCAGCAGAAAGGAGAGAAGCTGCAGATGAAAGAAACGCACAAGTGCTCGAGCTCATAGGCGGGCAGCCAGTTTAACGACTGTAGGTTAACTCTGATCACCAACCACACGACAGGAGATAAGACAGCTATTCAATCTTACTATCACTATCATAACAGCCATAAGCCTGAACAGAAAGTACTGTGGTTCGTACCACCGCTCACCTCATCAGTGACGTGGAATAAATTAGAAGAAAATGTTTACGTAGAAGGTTAAAAACTGATGAAAGAAAACTAAGCGGAAGTAGTAGAAATGGTATAGATGTGGGCACATTGCTACCTCAGATAGCGTTTCCAATCAGCCATTTAAACGATCACAAGCACCCCAGTCAGGCAGGCGACACCGACCCACTTTGTTCAGTGGAGCAGTCAGAGTCTTCATGTTCCATGATCACGTTGTTGCTTGACCACGATTTGGTTTCATCCAGCTGTTCGTGGTCTCAGTATACAATGTCCGGTATGGTAAACGATCAGCTGACATACAACGTACGTGACCTAACCACTACAGGCCGTGCAGCGTGATTAGTTGACGAGTCGGTCACGCATCCCGAGCATTCAGGAATACGCGCAGACGGACAGCCGTACTACTCACACGATCAGTCCACTTATTGTAGGCTAGTTGACGGAGACAACAATGGTCAAACACAGCAAGTCTGTCGATATTCTCGTCGCGAACAGGCCACGTTTTCGAACCACACAGCAAAACACACACAAGCACTATGTACCCTTCGTTTCAGCGATAACCGAACGTCTTTTCGATGCCACAGACGACACGGGCTGGCAAAGGCAACTTATGTCATGCCTCGCTGATATCTCCACCTGCAACAATAGGAGCTGAGATAGTACTACTCAAGTATGTGAAACTGTCCACAGTCCCAAGCGGATTATCTGCAACCAGGGAAGTAGGAGTGAAAATGCTCCAGTTTCAAAGCAGTGCTTTATACTTTGAAGGTGCGAAGCGCATGCCATACAGATCAGCCCGGTCACTCACCTTGTTCAGTATGACTTGCATGTCTTCGGCAGAGGGGCTGGATAACAATGTCAAAAGCATATTCTAGATCGGTCAATCCAGCTTCAGGAGGAGGCTCAACACCAAGCTTACTGAACTCTTCACGTGCACTTTCCAGAACGTCGTCCATGACAAAAGTGAACAAGAGAGAAACCGGATACTCCTCACGAACACCATTAGAAGTGATGAACGCCCTAGACAGTTGTCCATAAACTCCCACCCTGCTTGCAGAGTGAGCACACAGTGACCCCAACAGATTAACGTATTTCCTGGGTACTCAGTCGCGAAGAAGACAGTTCTGGAGAACGTCACGTGCAACTGAATCAAAAGCAGTCTTTGGGTCTAAAATGGCCACGGCCGTCGACTGCTCGTAAGAGTGTCGATGCTTCAATACCTGTCGCAAGGTGAAAATGTGATTAACACACCCTCGATCGGATCGGAATCCTACCCACTCTTCATACATCTGCGTTTCCCTGGACTTAGCGGATGGACGTAGCAGACGAGATGGATACCAGATCAATGCCTCTATAGTTGTCGTGCAGACTTTTGACCTATTTCAAAAACGGGATTTACTGTTGATAAGCACCAATCACGACGTACCTCTACAGCCTTAAAAATCGTCTGAAGGAATTTTGTCAGTTCTGATATCAACTTCCCCGTACCATCCTCGAAACACGAAGTGGGGATGAGATCTGGTCTAGGAGCCTTGTCACGCTTCAAAAAATTGGATCATCGGGCCACTTTTGCTTCTGACGGAGTGCCGTCTGAAACGCAACAACTGGCCATTTGGGACCCGTCGTCCACATGGTCTGGTTGATGCCGGGTGAACCGTTCTTCAAAAGGATCCAGCCCACCTGTCAAGTTGGCGTGATTGATTGATGATAAGTGAACCACTTCTCTGACACATGGTCTCACTTACACCAATTCGACCACCAGTACAACCATGGACCAGAGAAAAAAGCTTCCTAGTATTCTCAGATAAAAAGCTCTTTCCACCTCTTTCGACTGTTCGATCAAGTGGTGTTCATGGTCCTTGCACAAGCTTTTAGTCAGTTTGCGTTTAGGTTCTCGATGGTCGTCATCATACGCAGAAGTGTGATACTCAGAACGACGCTTGTTCATGAGGTTTACCGACGTGACGGAAATCCAATTATATCGCAGCTGCACACCTCTTCTGGAACACGGGTTCTTACAGCATGTTTTCATAGCTGCTGCCATTTATTCCCAGTGTTCGTTAGAATCCCTCACCTGACTCGAACTAGGCAACTTGTTCACCAACGTTTCCTGGTAAGCGTTCTTCACACTAGCCTCGTTCAAATGCCAGTTAAGTATCTTGCATTTACGAACATATGCCCTTTAGGCAAATGACAAAACAAAACGGATAAGCACAAAAGTATGGTCCGTCAAGATGGCTGCTCCCAAATGCCCTGCAGTCTTTAGCAAAGTGGCGCCACTTGTAAGTGACTATATGATCGAGTTGTGCCCAGGGGTGAGAGGCACAGGGAGGTCTCCAAGTAACAGTGCCTCCTGTGTTGGAATGCGGTGCTCAAAATATGGGGACCGGGTTTTGCGCACAGTGCATTGTGTCCGGATACCAAACATACAACCCAGCCGTTTGTCGTCCGGAGAAAGACGATCAAGCTGGGGATTAAAATCGCTCGCTAGTATGATGATGTGATGGTGTTTAGTTTGCCTCGGAAAGTCAGTGAGGGCGTCATAGAACGCATCCTTGGTAATATCCGAACAGCTTTGCGTTGGATCATACGCCGATATAATGAATACACAACGCCTTTCTGATTAACATCGACAGGCTTTTACCGATATATTGGGTCTGACAGCGCACAAGCGACTGTTCATTGGGATTCAATTGATCAACCTTTCCTCGGCTCTGAAACTCAGTGCAATTCCCACTCCAGCTTGACCACAAAATTCAGCTTCAGCATCATCAGAAATTGAGAGAGAAGCGCTTGAATCGACACTTATTTAGAGATGAGCTCAGATGGACAACCGTGCTAGAATCATAGACTCGCGTCTTCGACACAAAGCACACATCAAGCTTCAGACTTGAGAAGGCACTTGTCAAAGCAGCTTGCTGACCGACTTGTCGGTGAGTGCGGTATTGAAGGCGTCAATGTTCATCAGTTGTCTTGGCCTCAGAAAACAAATATCGCTCGGAGGCCCATAAAAGGCAGAAAAAAATGGGGGGTGAAATAGTAGTGGGAGTAGTGTTGGGTTAGTAACGTCATTGTCGGGAGAACAATAATTTCCGATACTTTCCGACCGTTTATACCGCGGAAGGGGGTTGACTTGAGGGACTCCACCGCGAGTCTCCGACCCAAAAGTCTGGCTTACGAGACAATAGAATACATCTTGGTTTCTTGGTAAATACTCAACACCACAAGCTTCTGGACAGCCTAACTTCCTTGAGTGCTAAGGGTAAAGTAACCAGCATGAATCCCACTGGAATCCATATGGCAGTACCCAAGTCCTCAAAATATTCCCAGCTGATCCAACAATACCCGCAGCTCATCAGTCCGTCGTATCACCCGCATTCTCTGAAAAACGACGTGACGCATACCACAGTGACCAAAGGACAACCAGTAACCGCTCACCCCAGACGTCTTCC
>LUCH01017740.1:0-25973 GCA_013368495.1 Paragonimus heterotremus
TTTGTTATATATGAATATTTTTTAGACAGACGTGGACGTAGGTAAAATGTAAGCAGACTGTACGGTAAAAAAGTTGTCAAAAATAACAGTTATATTAGAAACTTCAGATTAAGTATCCACGCAGTAATCACTTGCCCTTGTCGAATCGCGCGCGCAACAATGATGTGTTTATGAGTGGGCATCACAGTTTGAAATGAAGCAGCTGGAAGTGTGAGTGGCACCACAAATTGGACGTTATTTAGAAAGAGGGGCGTTGAATCCTGTTCTACAATTATTACAAAGGAAGACTAGGCAATCAACAATGTCATGAGTTAATGTTTTATAAAGCGCGACTGTGACCTGGGGTTCGCATGCCCTATAAGTTCAGCGTTGGCAACCATGACAACATAGTCCATGCCGATTATAGTTCACACTTTTCGCAGTTTAATGCACAGACTGACTCCACCTTTGGTAGCTACCTGAAGCTTGCGGTTTCGGGGGGCCATATCCCAGATAAACTGAAGTGCCTACGGTTATTGTCAACAACAGAGGAAAACAACCAGCTTAAACTGGCTACTGGGCACCGAACGTTAAGAAAGACAGAAGACCGTTGAAAAGCTCTTCGACGAAATGGAAGGGTGATGACAGCTGCTTACTACTTTGGTGAGAATGAAGCAGTGAAGGTCGCAGAAAATTGTGGGGGCGTAGGAGACTAGCAGTGGGTTAAAATCGCGTGAGGTTGGAACTGGAAAACGGCAGGTGTCTTTTGGAGTTAGAAAACAGATATCCCGTTCCGACGATGTTTTTCATTCGAAATCAGACAAATCAGCAGGGTTTAAGGGTGGCGGATTTTCAGGTAGATTGAACTTCCGAAGAAATCCAATTGAGCCTGCGTCATTCCGTCGTGCAACTGTGGCTTCAAATCCGTAACTCGGAGGAAAATGTTCCAAGTACTCCCATCCCAAACAACGAAACGACCGCGTTTGGATTAATTCTGTGGAACAGACGAACCATCTTCTTTCCATATGTGTAAATCGAACGTAGTAAACAGTGACGATTTTCCCTCTGATTACGTCTTCACTTGTCAACATGTTTCATGTTTTTCTTGTTATATACCCACACGTTGCTTTGTACCGCATGTAGTTATCTTTCATGACTGCGCACACCCGAGCGTGTTTCTCACAAATGCGTTCAGAAATATACGTTATTATTATATTTTCTACCTGCGAGGTCAACGTGAGAGTAAATGAATGCCGAGATGAAATGATAGCAGAGCGAAGCGAAAAGCAAGCGTGCAGCGGAGTCATACATTGGAGTATGCGGTGTAGTTATCCGTATTTCTACTCGTTCAAACGAATGTTCAGATACACAACAGTTGGAAACAAAAAGAGTACAAATGGCACGCGCAGCTGAGTTAGCACAGTTAGCAATGAAAAAATAGAGTCGCTACAGATCTCAACCTCCAGAAGGCAACCAGAATGGTGACCTTGACAATGTTGCAACGTTTCAGTTGGCCGAAACCGTTGACGCAAGCACGATTTCAATTTGAAAGCCACCCACAGTTGATCGCAACTGTCGCACCCCCATAGACTTTCCAGTAGGCCCATTTTGAGAAGAAGCACTAGACTCCAGCTTCGCTCTCATTAGAGCAGCTCGTCATTAGTGCATATCATCGCCACTGCAGCCGCTACTTGAACCACGGACACGCTGTTCATGAGGCCACCGTGTTTACCACTGCGCCATTGACCTCACGTTAGACACGACCAAATTATCAGATATGAACGCTCAACTACTTTCACTTGTGAGTAATGATCATTTTGCCAGATCGTCTCAAAATGGAGACACATTAACTGTCCATTCAACTCTAATCGAGCGTGATTGGTCCAATTTACTCCTACCACACAGCTCGGGTCTACGGCCGGTTAAGGAAGGAGGGGGTACAACTGGAAGTGATCTGCCGGAACACGGTTTAAAAGGTTAGTAACCACAGGCAAACAGGGGAATTGGGCACAGGTCAGGTGTAGTCGACTTAGCAGGAAAGTAGCCTTGTTCGCGTCCGTCGTAGGCGGTTCTTGCAGAATTTTGGATTCTCCAGCGTCCTCTCGCGGTGCACGGCCTCGGCGTCCCAGTTAACTCCCAGTACCTAGAATATACAGTACTTACCGATGAAAAACGATAGGTTCACCAAGTTTCCAATTCTATTTTGTCTAAAAGAATGAGAATTTTTCCTTCTTTTTTTAATCGTTCTTCTTTTAAATCTTGTTGACCGGCGTTGCTGTAAGTGGGGCCATCTAAAATTAGCTCGACAAGAAAATGTAACAGTGAAAATAAAACTAGATACGGCGACGTCCACCTGGTCTGCAAATCGCACCGGCCTCCGCAACTATCGGCCGCGTCTGTTCCGGAGACGGTTTCGTCGAGGCAGACGGAGTCGTAACCGAAAGCGGATCTGTACTAACGTTGGGCAATGCACAAGCTGTTGAGGATGTTGTTGGTCGCCAATCAGTGTTCACATCAGGTACCTATAAAAACGCTGACTTTAGCCTATTGATAGGTATAAAGTCGCACTTACGCTTGTTTTCCTACACAAAGGTCTTATCATAGGGCGCACGTACGCCGGATGGACTTGGATATGGCTAGTGTAGGGGTCGTCGGTGAGTAGCCGCACGCACCAAAACGTGAGAACAAGTTGACAGACGGTGATCTACGTACGTTTGCGTCGTCCGTTCCCTTGGTGGGGTCGGTCGGAGTCGTCTCATATGCTGGGCCAACCGCTCGCCGTAATCAGCGAAGTTGATGGGTCCCGTTGTGCGTGAGGCAACAATCTCTCTGGGCAAACGCAAGGACACTCACAGACTAACTGTGTGGTGGTGGTATACAGGTCGGCCTTTAGCGTGTTTCGGAGACCCAACTAGACTAATGGCAGAACCTTGTGTCACGAAGGGTTGTTGCCAGCTGATAACGAACTTTTCAACTGGTGGTGAAAACGTCGGCTGCAGAGTGGTGAACTGCTGCGCGAATTCGACCACAGCCTAGTGTATAGAGAAGTGACGTAAAGGCTATTCAAAATGTGACCCGCGATCGGTGGTCACTACAGCGGGGCAACCCAACGTCCCAAGAATGCTCGTGCGACGGCCTCTGATGGGCAATTCGTAGTTGGTGTAGCTTCCTGCCAACGTGCAGATCTATCTACACATGTCAAAATATGTGTACACCCAGTAGAGGGTGGCACGGGTCCACCAAGTTTAACAGAATGTGATGACAACGCTCATCAAGGACCGCGCAACTTTCCAATGGAGCACGCGTCTGACGACCAATTTTAGACCGCTGACATTGTATGCACACTTTCACCCATGTGCGAACGTCACAACTGACAACGCCCCAGACAGAGCGCTCGATCACCATTTTGACTGTTGAACGTATGCCTGAGTGAGACATGTTGTGCAACGTGTCAGAAATTCGGCGCGGAAGGCCAGTTGAATAACTGGTCTAGGAATGCCCTGTGAAGTGTCACAAATAATCATCCCTTCGGATGAATTCATGGGATGGTTCTCTAGCTTAAATGAACTGGACCGGCGAAGTTGTTCCATCTCCGGATCGTTGTCCCGTGTAGCAGCGATCGCTGCTATATCGACTAAGCTGTTTGCCATGCCCGTTGTAGCATGGATGCGCGAGAAAGCTTCGGCGACTGAGTTAGCAACACCTGAAGTGTGACAGATATCGACTGCAACCTGAACGGTATAATCCAGGTGTCGGATCTCTATGGGGAGGTAGCTGCCAGCTGTCCAGTGTATAGCGTATGTTGGCGGCTTATGATATGCGAAGACGATAGTCTCTAACTTCGGAGGCGTATCGAAAATGGCAGATACCGAGATATACCGTTAACAACACATTTACGAAAGCATTATACCGCTACCCAGTTGGTTCTAAACGTTTAGGGAAAAAGACTAATAGCCACCAGTCGTCACCGAGTTTCTGTTGTAGGGCTACTCCTAAAGCCATGTCCGATGCAGCCACAGTTAGCGCTAAAGGAGCGAACGGATGAAGACGTGACAGCGATGCTATATTGGCGATTTTTTGAATTAACGAAGGCCTTTTTTGCGGTCGTTGTAAATAAAAATTGGCAAAATTTACCTCTGGGCAGGTCGGTAAGCGGTTGCATCAGTTGTGCACAGTTAGTAACGAAACGACTACAAAAATTTATCAAACCGTCAAAACGACGAAGTTGCTTGAATGATGTGGGCTCCGGGTGGTTTACTATTGCTTGCACTTTGTCGGGGAGAGGTGCGATCCCGCCCGTGGATATGCTGTGACCTAGGATGGTTACGCTGGACATCCCAACCGAGCACTTAACTAGGTGTATATTCCCTCCATGATGCAACAAACAAGCGAGTAACGAACATAAGTATGCGCATCTTCCATCCTGTGAGAAGCTAGCTACCAAGATGTCATCCAAGTACGGATAAACTCCGTCCAGTCCACGACACACGTCGTGAATCAAACGTTGAAAAGTCTGAGTGGCTTTGTTTAGACCAAACGGCTTACGTAAAAATTCGAAAAGCCGGAACGGTGTTATGACCGCTGTCTTCGAGACATCTTCGGGGGCTACATGAATCCAGTTATACACACGCGCCAGATTTACTTTCATAAATATCTGCGTTCCTGATACATTTGCTGTCAAGTCCTGACACGAGGAATTGGGTGCCTATCGGGAGTCGCCTTACTGTTCTATGCTCGATAGTCGCCACATGGTCGCCGGTCGTTATCAGTCTTTTTGGGCTAAGCCCATTGATTATTAGACAAATGGCTAATGCCCAGTTAAAGCGTATGCTCAAATTCGGCTTGGGCAACTTTCAACTTCTCGGGAGCTAAGCGGCGTGGACGGCTTTGGACTGGTGGTCCTCGTGGGACAATGTGCTGCACGACGTCAGTTCTCATGGCCAGTAGTTAGCGGGGCGGACCAGTTGAGGGAATTCGGATGAAAGTCTCCCATATGGTTCGCCAACTACGAGATTGAATAGTATTAGACGGATCACAGCCGTATGCGACAGCTTATCCCGAACATTTAGTCTTGTTAAATTACAAATCAGGCACGATCAACATAGATCGGCTAGCAGATCGAAATGTCGGAGGAAATCGGTCCCAATAATAGGGAAAGGTAAATCAGCCACCACGAAAACCCAGCAAAAATCGCGTCAGAGACCAAAGTTTAAACGCAAAAGTTGCCGGAGGAAGGTTGCTTCTTGGAATACAGTGCCGGATTTTGATCGCTCATTCGTTTCTTAATGCGAGTTGACACTAACCTCCGCTCCTTTATCAATTGGGAAGTTCATCTTAGAGGTCAAACCCCCTAGAAAGAAAGGAGGCGACTGTTGTCTAACTGGCCTGGCGACGTCATCGCTAAAACACGCCAACGTGCTAGTTTGAGTGTTTGTTACCACGATGGCTACACGGTGGTCGGCATCGTTTAGCGTTATCACCCTACATTTCATGGTACCAGCAAATATTGCTGGTTTTAACTTCGAGCGGTGATCGAGTACGCTTCGGAGGAATTTTTGATGATGACCTAATGCGCCTAATGCTGCCACAGAGATCCACTAGCTCACGTGTTAGCTGAACCATCTCGGCGTTTGGCTCCGAAGGGCCGATTTCACGACATTCGGGTGCCTTGCGCAGCATTGCCACTTTGGCGTCCTTCGCGGTTAACGAACCATCCGCGAGGCTGTAAGAGTTAACCACTCGCCTCGCTAATGCTGATGGCGTCGTGCCTCGAAGACGTTCACGTACTGTGTCGGCCGAGGCCGCCAGATCACCTAACGGACATGAGGGTAATACGGACAATAACCCTTGTGTGTACTCAGGAAGTTGCTGCATCCACAATTCTTGTAGAAGAGGCTCTGGCAACTGCAACTTACCTGCTGCATGCCGCATTTCTCGAAGGAGACCCAATGACCTTTTTCCCCAAGTGTAACCGTCGCAACAGTTGCTCCAGACGCATTTTGTCGGACTGCTGTGATTCTCTAAGAATCGTTCGATCAGCCAACCCATGGTTCATTTGCTGAGCCTGGCAAGATATCGTTAACTAGGTTCAACGTGTCTGGGGAAAGTTTGGTGTAAGCTGCGAGAAATTGTCTGAATCTCTTGTTATAAGTTGGTTATTAAACTCTATTTCCAACAAGGCGAACCACAGCTTTGAATCAGGATCCACGAAAGCAGGAAGAACTAAAGAGATCAATGATAGGGAAGTAGAAAATTTAGACTTAGTTTCCTTAACATCCATGGTATTGAGTGAATGCGGACGAGGTATAAAATTTAGATGACTGTACACCTGTACACTATGTGCATTCCAGATGTAGTGTTAGGGGGGCAAATAGTAAACTCGAACGTAGATTATAACATTCGACAAACGCGGGCTTACCAGTTTGTAGGATCAAACAAACCGAAGACGACCGGTTGGGAGAAACACAACGAGTAGACAATGAGTATATTGTCGACCTGCAAGATCAACGCAAGAGTAAGCAAATACCAAGGACAGACGATAACAGGGCGAAGCGACAAGTAAGCGCGCAGCGGGGTCATACGTTCGAGTGTGCGGGGTAGTTATCCGTATTTCTACTCGTTCAAACAAATGTTCAGGTACACGCAAAAGTTAGAGATGAAAAGCACCATAATAATAATAGTATCTCTCAATGCGCTTGTGAGAAACATGCTTGGCTCTGCGCGATCATGACAGATGATTACATGCGGTGCGTAGCAACAAATGGTTATATAGTAAGGTATCCACAAAATCTTTCTGCAAAAGAAGACGTAATCAGAGGGAAAGTTCACAGTTTAAAATCTGTGATCCACGAACTTGGGAACAAGATAGGTCGCCTATTCCACAGATTGCCCAAAAGATGAGAGGTCATGTTAATTTACCTTTCACAAGGGTAAGTGAATACGACGTTTTAAATATTTCAAGGTCAGTTCAGTTCAGTTTCCAGGACGGAACGGCCTCAGCCAGAAATTGTCCAGTTTCTTGCGCCAGTGAGCTTTTGAGGGCAACCGGTGGTGCAACGATAATGGGAAGAGATTTTTCACTTCCATGGGTTAGTATGAAAGCTACCAGATAAAAGCTAAGGAGCTTAAGCTATCAGTGCCATCAGAACACAAGTTCACAGCTACCACCGATACACATGTTTATCCTCCCATTGAAGTGACATAAATCACTGGCTGAGTGTAAGACCAATGAGAGTTAGATTTCGATAACCTACACTTTCAGAAGCTAAGACTAACTTTGTAAATAAAATAAAAAGCAATGACTAAGATTCAAAAGAGATAACAATAATGGCGAATAGAGATGAAAAATTGACTAACTTAAATCTACGATAAGGAAAGTACTTTGGTAACTCATCCAAACTAAACCCTCACAACTGATTTGGGAAGAAAGATGGCCAGCACCCATATTTATTTTTAACTCAGTCAAACTATCAGAGGATACTACACTCTGTGGAAGCAAGTCCCAACAGTTGGTGACTCGATATACGAAGAAGTTAGTCCTAATCGATGTACCAACCCTCTTCTTCACCAGCTTCAGGCTGTGGCCCGTGGTTGTGAGTTTGTATGCAGGCTGAACAAAGATTTCGCCTCAACTCCGGTTATTCCCTTGAGAATCTTGAAGGCTTCCATCAAGTCTTCTCTAACCCTTCTTTGCGCAAGTGAAAACAGATGAAGTTGTCTTAGCCGGTCTTCATGTGAGTTATCTCGCATTCCCTCGAGCAACCTTGTGAGACTTCTCTGAACCTTCTCAAGTAACTTCACGTTTTTTCACCATACGCGGGCTCCAAGCCTGTGCACAGTATTGCAGATGTGGACCAACTTAAACTTTATAGGACGGCAACACCTCCGAGTCCCTTGACGCGAAAGTTTTCCCTAACATATACAGCGATCTATTTGGTTTTCGCGCCGCCTCCACACACCGTTTGGATACTTTGAAGTTCCCCTCTACGAGCGATCCCAGGTCCTTAGTTGTTTCTACCCTCCTTAGCCCTTCCTCCTCCCTCTCCTTGCCAAGATACGCCGGAAAATACGAGCAAATGCATCCTCGAAGGAGCTCGTCCTTATTTGACGTAACTTTACTGGGAAAACGTTGAAATGATCAAGTATGAGCGAGGGAGGACGAGAAATTCTGATATCTGGCGAAGAATTGAGCAGACTTTAGCGAGGGGCCTAGTCGAGTGCTCGAAAACTTCAGAAAATGGAAAGTCTCGCTAACCGGTTGGCCAGTATGGGGTTTTGAGCGTCCATTCTTCGCAAAACTTTTCCTTGCGTAACGGTTGCTTATGGGAATAAGAGAACGAGCGCAATGTCATGCGCTAAGTGGGAAAACGTGAAGTGGTCACATGCGATATGAAGATTAATGTAAATGTTATATTTTTGACGAAAAAACTACGCGATATCATTTTTTTAAAATAAAGTATATAATAATGGCAAGTAACTGTCGTAGTATTGCGCAATAATTGAATAACCAGCAGCCAGTTCTAGAATGATTAACACGTGATACTCAAAACTCCGTCCGAAGTTTTGACGTCAATTTGTTCTATAGGGTGAATGTTTGAGCTAGAATATATATTTTATAGCACACAACCTTTACTAATGGTTAACGGGTAGGGTTTGATTCATGGGAGTCAACGCACCATGTGAACTGGGGTTATAATTAGATTATATAAGGTAAATGAGGGAATATATGTTTGCAGTTTTCCGTGGAAATTTTTTGTGTGCCGGCCAAGCGAAAAATAGGAGGGCCTTAATTTTTGTGGAGAAATGAAAGATTTTCTGGACTGGACTTCGTTATTTCCTCTAAATCGACGGAATTTCACAGACCTTGCGAGTTGTCCAACCAGTGCGGGATTTTGATTGTTCGGACGTTGTGGAATGTTGTCTCGCGTTAAAATTGATCGTTCAATCAAGAATGGAAAGAAAAATTACGTGATAAACAGGATAAGGCAAATTGATCGTGTGAAGTATGACAAATTATTGAAAGTGATATTTTCTGAACGAACCTTTAACATAAAATTTATAATTTTGTGTTAGTTAATAAAATACACATCTCTAGCAAACAATTTTTATCGTATACCGCGAAAAAATCGATTTTTACAGCTTCTTCTAGTATATGACTACAGCCGAATTTCGATGTCGATTTAATATACATGATCGATGTGTATAATGGGGAAGATGTTTAGCAGCACGAGAAAATTGCCAGGTGGTATCCTAGGATAGGAAGAGGCTTAGATATATATGTAATCATGTGAGGCGAACGGGTCAAGCCAAATAGCACACCCCATGTGGTCCCATGGGGAACTCCGGGGGCGTTTTGGGCTGGCGGTGAGCAAAAATGAGGTCTGACCGATGGGCTTCCAGTGGGACCCATGGGGATAAAATGGAGGCTGCCTGCAAAATCGTTTTGCTGCGCGGAAGTCCACCTGAGCACCGGATTCCCATCAACTACTACGCATTATTCTTTTGGACCTCATAACAATTGCTCCACCGCATCCGTATTGCTCCCTAATCTACCGGACGACAAGATAATACAAGAATACAAGAAATAGTGAAACATTTTTGAATGCATGCACATTTAATGTCCACCATCATAAATGCACAGCAACGCTGTTCGGATCGGTACGCTGGTTTCCTCCAGTACAGTTGGTTGGCAGTTCAATTCAGTTAATCGTTCACTGATCTTCATTGACCACATGGATGGCTTGTCTTCGAAGTGTATCTGAAAAGTAACGGATAAGACATTATAAATGAGGGATTCAATGAAGCAGATTAACATAATAAAAGTGCATAAACAAACCGTTATATTGATTGCGTGACAAGCGATAGCTAATGTTCAAAAGGCAACTGATGGTTGATGTACCACACTAGATATAACAAAACTAACACGTTGATGCAGTTTGCAAACGGAAGCACACAGTTATAGATAATAATCAGTCTTACCTGATCTGTGGACTTGTAATTTAGGTACACGTATTTCAGTGATCCGAAATGTCAGATGAAAAGAAATGTGATGACAGTTAATATAACGATGCACAGTATTATGTACTACATGCGACACTCGCTCACATTTCTCTCTGGCATGTTGTTAGGATCCCAATTCTGTATTGGAAATGGGTATGCAGCATAAAAATCTGAAGGCAGATATTTAAATATATACATATGTCTGTGCAAAGATATTGGTAACTAATAGCATTGTATTCTATTATTTATTTAACATATACAAAATATGCACAAAAACATTATCCGTTCCATGAGGAAAACAGACACATAACCGACGACACAAATAACCCGTTTCGTACATGTGATGGGAGATGCGACTGTAATCAGATAGACAAGCAGATCATTGGAATCGAGGTTAAGATCGGAAAACGGGGACAATTTACTAAATGGCGTATATAAGGTTGTAGTGGACGTAAACACTATACAAAATTCAGGTGTGAACACAAGGCTAAATGCGATGAAAACCAAAGCAACTCTCTCACGATAGTTCCCAAAGGTGGTTTGTTTAGGGCTCTACTACAGCGAATGAAGGCTTCCAATGGATTCCATCCGTCCTGTTGCATCGAAGAGATTCTGGGTTCACAGAGGAGGAGGTTGATTACCTTAGACTTCAACTCTCCAGAAATCAGTGCACAAGCGACAGGAAGCACAGAAAGAATGCAGGACTAGCGACCTTATGGAAAGATATTGTATTATTGATTCACTCGATTCACATTAATTAAGCATCAAGTGTACATGTGAATTTGAGGAGAGTGAAATGTGTGAAGAACATTGAAAAGAATGAAACGCAAAATAATGCCAGATAAGCAACGAAACGAAATTACGTTACATGAACCTCTTACACTTCCGGTAAATAGTTGACACCAAAACGGCAATCTTTTATTTTCTGTTGAACGTAATCAATGTTTCGTATAAACACAACGACACCAAAGAACAGACCAATACAACCTACGGCGTTCTAACTCAAACCAAGCTGAGCATAGTAATTTATGATGGATTAATGCATTAAAACAAAACGAGGAACTCAGATATAATAACATATAAGCACTAACGTCAACAACGGAATAAGAGACATTGCAAGAAATATACAGCATATGATAATGTCCTGTATCTACCATGAAAAACCCACTTATATACAAGGCCTCATTTTGCCCCATCAAAAACGGGGCTGTTGCCGCTTGGGAATCGGAGGATGTAGCAAAAGCTCGCGCTTGATGTTCGCGCTGGACGTTCCGATGACCAACTGCTCCAACCATCAGTTGTCTCGTTCTTGGGCGGCCTCGCCGTCGTACGCTCGCTCGAAGGGATATCTCAAATCCCTCACAAATGCACCCACCTTTTCGCCCGGTTGTTTTCGTCCGCCTTGAAATTGTTCTGTACATTGTATTGGCCACCTAGGCGAGTCAAGCAACTGGTGAAGCTCTTGGAATGTCATATCACCGATCTCGGTGTCCATCGCGTGACTGTACAAAACAATGTCCAGCGCTTCACCCGACAGGAGACAGAGGGTCATTTTCCGTCAGGTGACGGGCAACTGATCGATGTACAGCCTAGCCACGCTTTTCCATCGTCGATAAGGCATCTCAAAAACAAACTTCTCTGCCATCGGCAGAGGGGGCGCTGCAGCTGATGATTGGAAAATATAGATATTATCCACCGCCCTCGCCATAGTGTTCACTTCCCCTGTCGTTGCATCGGTCGTGCACAGTTCGCTCGGGTTTTCGTCACCTTTCGGCTGCTTCGTTGGTATTTGTCCTTTTTTCCCTCTTTTCTTCCCCTCTTCTCAAAATCCTGGCATGATCGCCAAAATGTCACATGCAAGCAGGCCGTCTTTACTTTGATTGTCCGTTAGCCCCGCGAATCAGCTTTGCTGCAACGTGGAGACAGCGTGGAACGGCGTTTTTCCGAAGCAAAGGTTTAAACACAGTCCTGTAGAAGGAAACAACAAGAAACAAACATGAGCCAAAGACCCACTAAGTCATGCACACGACTTACACAAATGAAAACTAAAAGGGCGTCGACAACAGAGCAGCACACCCCCATATACAATTCAAATTCAACCTGCGCGCGCTTGCTGGTTTCGACTACACGTTTAACAACTCCCTCTTCGTTGAGCCACGTCCCCGATGCCCCAAACCCTCTGCAAGCCGGCTCGTACTCATGTTGCCAGGGGGCATAGAGCGCCTGTGGGCCCTTCGCCCATTTACGTGCAACTTATCCTTTTTACACCGATTTTTATCTCGACGCTGTTCTCTCCATCCTGATACTTTTTTATCCTGACACTTCTATCTTTACCACGGCAGTCCTTTTTTATCATATCACCACTTTTATCCTGGTACTTCTTTTTTTCATCTTGCCAGGGGCGCCAAAATGTAGTATACCCGATAGGATGGAAAACGAGAGTTCCCTTGAAATAGTTTATTAAGAACACGCAACACTGCTAAATAAGTAGGAAAGAGGCAAGAAACAATAGGGAGCATTACGTCACTGTTCATTCAAGAAGTCTGTCGTCAATTGGGGCTTCTTCTTCGGAGAATACACAAACCGACGGCTCTGCAACACGAGGGAGTGAAGCAGGGATTAGCTGCGGCTTAAAAGCATACGACGAGCGCCTTCCCATTTTCGGTTTTATTTTACACACGTACTTCCTGGTTTGACCTTGAAATATTTAAAACGTCGTCTTTCACTTAACTTTGTGGAAGGTAAATTAATGTGGCCTCTCATCTTTTGGAATGAATCTGTGGAACAGGCGAGCTATCTTGTTCTCTAGTTCGTGCATCAAACATTTTAAACTGTGACTCCTTTCTCTCTGACATCGCTTTCGTGCAAACAGATTTCATGGTTGTCTTATTATATATTCATTTGTTGCTTTGTACCACATGTACAATATCACACATTTCCGAGGTTTCTTCTTACCAGCGACGAAATCCTTCGAATAGGTATTCGGACATATTCCCGGGCGCTAGTTTGGGCTAGTTAAAAGAGCGTCCCCCATAGAGCAGTGCAAAGGGTAAATTACTGTAACGTCCCATCCTTCGGACTGCATATGTGGAACAAGCGAACTATCTCCTTCCCTGGTATGTTCGTCAAACGTTTATGAACTGCAACCCTTTTCTCTTTGATTAGGTTTTCTTTTCCCGACGGATTTCATGTTTGTCTTATCATGTAGCCACTTGTTGCTCCGTAATGCCTGTAGTTATCTGCCATGATCGTGCATATCCGAGCATGTCCCCCACAAGTGCTTTGAGAAATGTAAGCCATCATTATTATATATATGTTCATACATGCATATACATTACGTTTTTAGCTGTTGCTGACTGGGATATTCATCAGCCAATGGGAAAATTCGGTCCTAGGGTCATTTAATTTACTAATAGGTGTGTAGCAGGTAAACCAGACGTGGTTTCGTGTACCCGTTGAACTCCTAAACGAACCGCGTGCAACGCAAAAACACCGGGGGACAGTTTTCCTCCAAAGTAAGGGTTCCTACGGTAGTCCTTCAAGAGATGGCGACAGAAACAAGCGTGAGTCAAAGTTTCAGTAAGACATAGGCACAACTTATGCATTCGAGAGCAAAAATGGAGCCAGCACCACGACGGCATATCGCGTCACATGTGTAGTGTGCGGTCGAACCTAGTAAGACCCGTGAAGAAATCGGAAGATCAGCGCCCTATATAATTCGTCAACGAAACCCTATTCCTATAACTTCACTATGGGGGTACTGCCACCGTTGGGAAGGCCAAGCACAGCCATTACTTCGGAACTTCCAACCGGAAGTTCATAACGGTCTGATCCTGAACTTGCCGCTCGGGGAAGCCTTCGATAATGCCGTTTAAACCAGAATCTTGGATATCCTTGAATCTGACGGGACGTTCGCGGAAAGATGACGTCAAGTGGAAGCTCCCTTTCACTCGATAGTCCACCGACAACAGTTTAATGTCCGTAGACAGCTCAGGGCTGAAACCGTCCAATCGTTTGTCCGTGAATTACGGCGCCTGGCCGAAAGCAGTTATGAGAATATCCCCAGAGCAACTCTAGATGCAAATTCGTGAACAACTAACAGAGGGAGTCTTGTTAACGAACGAAGAAAGAGAGTTGCTGCTTCGGCCACCAAGATAACTTGATGCCGTGTTGCAATCGGTCGAGAACCTTGAGAGGATGAAGGCAGCTGTCAGCTGACCAGCACAAACTGCGTCGCGGAGAGGGCAACAAGCCAGAGGGCCAGCTTCTAATGTACATGGAAAGCTCAGACTGGAATCGGATATCTAGCCGCCTGTGATATGAAGCCCGCAAACGTCGTTCCTGGCTGACCGAATAGCGTAGACCGTTCAACCAGACATTCCGGGTAAATCGTCAAGTCTTCGGAACTGTCGACTGGACTGCCCGAAACCACATCGGAAGGGGTAAGCTCTGCGGTCGTGTTTGGGTTCCTTCCCAAACGCAAGCAGAGCCTACAATACAAATAACGATGTGTAAATTAGCTCCCATAAAATTATTGTACATTAGGACATCATAAAGCGTGATCGGCACAAATAGTACGGGCTACAGGCGGGAACCGTACCGTCAACGCATTCTCACAGCCGGCGACGACTGCATGCCAGCAGAGGGCGGAATCACTTCACCGGTTACAATAGACGGAAGCAACATGGAGCCGTTTTTCGGTAAGCTCCATCCTTCCATTCTGTGTTATAGTGGGGATGGATTACTGGATCGTCTCAGGTGATAGCTAGATTTGCACAACCACAAGCCGAGGAGCCCGTCTGGCACCAGCCACCTGATACCTATGTCCAAAGTCATCGGCAGGTGGAAGTGGGAGACGACTGAACTAAGAAGACCTTAAGCGTGTCGTTGGGATTGTATGGGTTCTGAGTTGTGCGTCTGAATCGTCCAACTTACCTGCGACAATTAGGCGCATGACGCAGAAAACATTGCATGGCTTGATTCCTGGAACATGCCTAGTGTGGCTGGGTAACGTTGTAATCCACGGAAGATCAAAACAGCAAAATATGCGTAATTTGGAGTCTGTATTGTACCGCTTGGCAGAGGTTGATTTAAAACTGAAGCCTTCAAAATGCAGCTTTCTGTTCAAAGAAGTCACAATTCTGGGGCATGTAATCTCTATGTCGGGTGTCCGCGCAAACCTGGCAAATACGGAGCAAATTCGATCACGGTCCACGCCGAAGAAGGTAAACGAGCTGAGGAGCTTTCAAAAATTTGCACTTTATCACTGTCGAATCCTCATTGTTTTCACCTGCATCTCCACTCTGCACCCATTTCGCCATCTTGAGCCGTTCCAATGGCACACAAAGGCAGCGAGACCCGTAGCTCTTCTCTTCCTCTACCTTGCTGGTCGGTCGGTCACAAGTATTCCGACACCTTCTGCAAACTAGCTCTGTCTCCGTATCTGCTCCTTGAGCCTGCTACCGGATGCCATATGTTGCACTCTGTGAGTTGATCGTCGCGACGTTTTGCGTAGTACAGGATGGACAGTGGACACGGTTGAGCGCGGGATACTTACGTAGTGGATCAGCGTTGGAATGTCGTTTGACGGAGCTGCATTTCTATATGAAGTCACATTCCTGTAAGATTTCCGGACGTCCAGCTAACTGCCCTTCTGGGTCTTTGAATTTTCGTAACTGGCGAAGGGACTGGTGGTCCGTTTGCACGATAAAACGTTTGTTCAGAAAGTAACGCTGGAAATGACGCAAGAAGAAAGACTGGCGAAAGCACTTCTTTTTTCGTCGTACAGTAGTTCCTTCTGCACTTACTAAAAATCGGCTGACGTAAGCCATCGTCTGCTTCCTACCATCTTGTCCTCGTTGTGACAGAACTGCTCCGATTGCTCTGTTGCTTGCATTGGTGTCCAAAACAGACTTTTCGGCCTTCGATGACAGGTCTGGAAGAGCTGGTACTGGTGCCTTTCACAGAGATTCCGGCGGTGGTTCACAAGCATGACCGCACTTGTCCGTCCACGTGAATTCTTCATTATTTTGCAATGGTCTTGTTAGGGGGTGAGAATGCAAGCGAAATCGGTGTGGATTAGGCGATGATAAGATGCGAATCCTAGGAAGTTCCTCACCCCGCTTACATCTTTCAGCGTGGGCCATAATAAACTTCACTCCCTCTTTCTCAGGTCTGCGCGGATACTCAACACTGTAACATACAGACCGGCCATCTTCACTCAGATTGCCAGTTACACTTACGGACCAAATTTGGGGCAACATGGAGACGCCGGGGGGGACAGTGTTCTTCCGAAGTAGAGGCTCCAGCAACAAGCTTGATAAAGGAAACAACACAAACAAGTGTGAGCCAGAGACCCAGTAAACCGCGCACAGGACTTACACTAAAGAAAATTATAAGGGAGTCGACAACATAGCAGCAAGCCCTGTCAAACAATGCAAGTTCAGCCAGTGCGCGTTTATCGGTTTTGACCGCACGTTACAAAATTCCCTCTTTCTGGTATGATCTTGACTATTAGGCCAGGGATATCCGTGCAAAGGTGAACTATGTAACTGCTCAATTTCTTCCACCGAATCTTGGAGGTCGTGAAAATTGTCGTTTAGGAGCATGAGTCTCAAATGTTTTCTCATCGACTGGAATTTTTCTTTTTTACGTTTTTGTTGTTGCTGTGTTCGCACAGTTGAACCATTGCACTATTATTGATTAGAATTAATGACATGCGTACGTGTAGTATGCATTTCAGAGTATCGCTTCAAAGTATGTGTATTGATTACACTCAGCTGAGCGTGCTTCCGGCAAATGTGTTGGCAAATATACCGTTGTTATTATCATTATTGTTATAAATCTATGTATTTGTATACATATTTAAGCATTCACATATACGTGCACACGTTCATTCTCATTTCACTACATATGTATATGTAGACTGTAGAGTCACTCTTGGTTTCAGCGTATTCCGACTATCTTGCTATTTATTTTGACTGTTGACACTATTGACATTGTTGGATCGCATTCCTGCATTCTCTCGTTTGTTCGACTGCTCAAAGATATAGCAAGAGTTTCCGATCTCTTGCTAGCCGATCGGTTCTGCTCCGATTCTTGCCATGCCTTGTTTACAGTTAAGTTTCCCAGTCTAATTCCAGTAAGCGCCGTTGTCCACTACTCAGTTTAATCGTTTAATTAGTATGGAGAATTCGCGATCAGAAGCCTTCACAGCTTCTACGCCATATGCAACGCCTTGCATACCTAACTCAGTTCGAGGAATCCCTCCTGAAGGGAGTATAGATCCGGCGACTTCCTAGGGATATACAAAATATATTTGGTGCCACTCCTCAAGCGTCCCAGTCGCAATGCGCCGACATCGCCGATCGCATCTGGAAGACAGGCGGAAAACAAGTCTCCAAAGAATCCGCGCCAGCACCAAAAGCACTGGCATCCCTGACCGACCGTGTGAACGAGTTCACATGTCAGGTGCAGGCACTCAGCACCCGAAGGTCGCGCCCACATTCGGCCTCACGTAAACCTAATGAAAGATCCTTCAGTACAACTTCTATAAGGCGATCAGCGCCCACAGGGACTTTCAACCACGACCGCTGCTGGCACCACCAACAGTTTGATAACCATGTTCTTGTGATGGTTCCAGTAATACAGAAATGAAGTGGTTAAATTAGTTCAACCCCAGAACTAGCTTCGACGCAATAGTAATAACAATCGAACTAGGCAAAGCAGGTAGTTTATCCGTCGAACGCAATTGTACAAGTTATTGTCAGCAATGTAATAAAGAAACAGTAATGAGAAATAGGTTTACTGTCAATCACCACAGTTCTATTCTACCTCAATCCATGTTCCTTCTTCAAAAAGGATCAGGGAAACTAGCCGACCGGCACGTCGTGCCGACCAAGGTCGCTGGTTCCCGAAGTCGCTTGGTTTTCATTGGAAACCGCGAATCGGGAGTTTACCACCTCATAGACACTGGTGCAGAGATCAGCATTCTCCCACCGGATTCTCGCGAACAACTTACGCAGGTGCAATCAACATTATGTGCTGCGAACGGTACGCTAATCACCGTCTGCGACCAACGTTCACGCAAATTCAGCTTAGGCTTTCGCTGCTCCTTCCGATGGCCGTTCACTGTTGCAGATGTCCAAATGCCAATCATTGGCATCGACTTTCTCCAGCGCTTCGACCTACTATTCGACGCACGACACCGTTGGCTAGTCGACCGCAAAACCAGCTTGTCTGTAAACGGGACTTAAACCAATGCGGTTCCAATCAGTCCCGTGTATTGCCCGATCATCACAAATAATTACTCCTCCCTCGCTGAGCGATTTCCCGCTGTCTTCAAAAAGCCAACCTCGCTGCCGCCCGTGAATGGTTTCAACGCAGCGCTAAATCGTCACCACAGGCCCGCTAGCGTTCGCTAGAGCCCGTCGTTTAACACCGGATAAGTTGAAGATAGCGCGCGCCGATTTCACCTTTCGGCTTATTAGACTTTCTGCGCATGCCGTTTGGTCTCCGAAACGCTGCTCAAAGTTTCAACGGTTCATCAACGATGCCGAGAGGTTTGGACTTAGTCCATTTCTATATCAACGATCTTTTGGTGGCAAGCGCTTCCGTAGAAGAGAACCAGAATCATCTGCAATTGCTCTTCGAACGATTTGCAACGTGTACCGTCACTGAGTTTTCGGCGAATCAGCAGCTGAGTTCTTAAGCCATTACGTCGATTAGCACGGTGTCCGGCAGCTGACCGACAGAGTACAAGCGATTCGCAACTTTCCGCGCCTAAAACGCTCGCTGCTGTCCGTCGTTTCAACTGCATGGTTAACTATTACCGCCGTTTCAATCTGTATTACGCGCAGCTCACGCAATCCCTGACCAGCCTACTCCGTGGCCGTTCCAACGGCAACATCGAATTGTCAGAAGCAGCCGTCGACTCACTCGATCGCCTCAAAGACAGGCTAGCCGCCGCGGTGATGCTGCACCATTTCGACGCTAACGCCACCACCAGTATAGCAGTAGACTCTTCCAAAACAGCTGTTGATGCCGTACTCTAACATTTCGTCGATGAACCCTGGAGACCGCTCTCATTTTTCTCCAGACGCCTGTTACTCGCAGAAACGAGGTACAGCACGTCCGGTCGTGAGTTACTAGGTATCTACTCGGCCGTTCGTCACTTTCTGTATGCCCTCTAAGACCGCCCGTTTGTTATCTTCACTGATCACAAACCGTTAATATACGTCTTCCACAATTGTCCGGAACGCCATTCGCCCCGCGACGTGCGCCACCTAGATTTCATTTTTGACAGACGCGCGACACGCCTTTGGTAGTGACAACGTTGCGGTTGACGCTGTGTCACGCGTGTCAGCAATTGCTGGCCGCGACATTATCGACCTTTCAGCTATGGCCGACGCCCTACGTGCAGAGAACGATCCCCACGCTTTCCGCCAGCATTCGTCATTGCGCCTCGCGGATCTTCCGCTATCGACATCACCGTGAACGATTGTATGCGATATCTCCGTTGGTCACCCTCGTCCAGTCGTACCTTCAGCTTCACGACGTCCCGTGTTTGACGCGCTACATAATACTGCCAACCCTGGCATACCGTCCACCGTCAAATGTTCCCCGATAGGTACGTCTGGCCCGATATGCAAAAGGATCCTCGCACATGGGCACGATCTTGCCTAGCTTGTCAACAAGCTCGAGGTACACCGTCGCTTGTCGGCCCCGATAGGCTGGTACCCTTTGATCAACTCTCGGTCCGCGCATCTCCACATCGATATTGTAGATCTTTCGTCACATTCGAAGGGCATGATCCATATCTTGACGATGGTAGACTGCTCCACGCGATGGCCGGAGGCCGTCTCTATACCCGATGTCCGCTCGGAAACCGTAACACGCGCATTCTTTCAGCGTTGGGTGGCATCTTGCGGTTGCCTGGCCGCGGTTACAATCGACCACGGCCCCAATTGGAAAGCGGTTCTTTTGCCGAAACGCTGAACGCGCACGGATTACGGCATATCGCCCGGCTGCCAACGGCATGGTCATCGACAAATAAAAGCAGCCCTTGCCGTCGTAGATACAATCCGTTGGATAGAAGCTGTGCAAATGGTTTCTGGGTATCCGCGCGGCCTTCAAAGCCGACCTTCACGTTTCTAGCGCCAAACTCTTCCATGGCTAGCCTCTGCGTCTTCCTGGCGATTGATTCTTATCCGCGACAGACGCACTTTGATGTGATGCTTCTTAAGCCAGGCAGCTTGCTTTCCATATGCGCCGTCTTCGCATCGCGGACACGAGAACAAAGCCGCAAGGTTTTTGTTTCCAAAGATCTCCATGACTGCATACACGTGTTTGTTCGCGTGGATGGTTCATGACGCCCGCTCGAGTGACCTTATGAAGGTCCCTTCAAGGTACTTTAGCGGAAAGACGGCTTCTACATACGTGAGACCCATGATATTCAAGAGGCAGTGAGCATTGGCCGCCTGAAGCCAGCCTCTCTTGAAAGGACTGAGGAAGCATTTAATGCTCCTGCGCATTCCGCTGCCAGCCACGCAGCGGCCTCTGAACAGTCTCATCCGAGCGTATCGTCATCAGCGGACGCAAAATCGCCAACTATGACAACACCCATCGTAACACGTTCGGATTGTAGGGTGCACTGGCCTTAACGTCTGGTAAAGGACTATGGTTCGTTAAGCCCGGTTTTAATTCAGCTCTACAAAGACCGAAGAAATCGCACAATGTTTTGACAACCCAAAAAAATCGCAAGTCGTCTTTGAAAACATCAAAAGAGCTTTTCGGTGCATGTCCACATGTTCACGTTTGTTAGGTAAGTTTGCCATTTGTATATACGCCCAAACTTACCAATATTGCTCTCCGTTTCCCAGCATGCGCTCACGTTCCGGGTCGATCGAAGTGTGCAACACGAACACTGCAATGCGACCACTGAGTTCATTCCCAGGAACTCGACATGCGAACCCCCCCTCCCCCACTCGTTTCGACACCGTAGGAGCGGACACTCGAGTATGAGCTTGCTAGGAACTGTTGGCACTAGTGCTCCTCCACCTGCGGTGTCTGGGAATTGCAGTACCAACCGCAAGCTGGTGCAGCATGGACTAGACCAGGCCAAGGGTCCCTGGCCACAGCTGGTCCTTACGTAGATCGAAGGGTTGCGTTTGCATTACTGTTCTGGGAGGGTCTGTGTAGTGTCCTGAAGATAACCCAGGCCTGCCTACTATACGATGCGCAGTCTTTCCAGAATCGTAGCTTACGCTGTACATGGGGTCTTAAGGATCTTTGCTTGCCGTCTGCCTGATGCATGCGATCGCGTTCGTTTGCTTGCATGTTTGTCAGCCTATGCGCGCCAATCGCGCCATATTCATTCTTACAGCTCGCTCGCGCGCACGATTGTAGTGTCGTTAGTCTCCCTAGCAACTTCAGTGTATCGGTGTCGTTCAGAGCTGATATTGGCCTGTTGTGATTGTTACACAATATATTTTCCGTCTCCACAATTACCTGTATTTTTATAACGCGTCTGGTATCGCCGCGTATACCTGAGGAAACGTTAATTTAGTGTACGTACGCACTAAAGACAGACTTTTCAAAATATGGCGTGTGTTCAGCTTTTATCTCAGATGAGTTAAATATTTCCTTCAGGCGGCTCGCTCTTCGTATGTTTGTCCACATTTCAGACATTTTGGAACGCTTGGGCGTGTTTGCTAAATCTCTGACGAACTCGTTCGAAGACCGTTCAACGGAAGTCGTCTTCAGCTCCTATCTTCTGGCCCACGACATACGCCTTTATCCTAGTTGCACTTGTACATATTGCAGTTTGCACCTTCCAGGGTTTTTTTCATTGTAGAAACTTAGCGGCTTAGAAGAAGTTACAATGATGTTACCGATATCGGGGCTCTGTCAGCACCCACCTGACACACTTCGACCGCATCGTTGTGGAGTAAACCAACTAGCAAACCGACAAGGGAAAATCCCACCCGCCCTTTGCTCTGCGCCTTACATATACGCGTTCATTAGGTCTCAGCACGCATCATCACCGGTGTGTATCGCAACTGTCTCCCCTCATGCGAGGCTTACCACACGGCGGTCATCACTCATGTGAACACAGGCCGTCGTCGACAGTCTCACATGTAATGACTCGACGACCTCAGAAGTACGCAACTTCCTCAGCTACACTGCCACATTCACCAGTCTGTATGACAGTTCATTCTATTCCCACGTAGAGTTAGTTTCACTCTAGACTGGCGCAGTAGCACAAGGACGAGAACCTTATGGTCTTAGGTCTTTTGTGTATGTACTCATGACATCGGGAGTGCCGTGAACGAAACCACAAGGGGGTGACCCACCCATCGGTGCCTCCAGATACGCGGTCGAAGGTTGCCTACCGCCAACCTTCTGGGGGGAGGCTAGTATATTGACCAGCGATCGTGTGGCTTGTCTAAGAATCTCGAATGCAACCGTGTTTTCCTGCTTGTGGGTTCTGTACGCATGATTCTGTATACGCCTGCTATATGAGGCTTGATATGAACTCAGTGCCACTTCCTTGGGTCGTGCAACTAATTGCACACAACGAATGCTTACTCTTTTCCTAACGACTCATTTGTTATTTCATTCTGCAAGGTCGTTTAACCCGAACGGTTTGGAGCGTTGTTTAATGCATTTAAAGGTTCCACGCACTTTTCGCTTGGCGAGATTTTGAGTGCCGCCGAGTGGGCTGCGTCCCGCCTCGCGCTTTTTTCCTTTCTTTTCTTGGTAGCTGTCATTGGTCCCAGACTAGGCTAAAGCTAACTACTTATCACATTTCCAAACACTGCTGGAAATATACGGCTTGTTTCAAAACCCCGTTGTGTTTTTAGTTAGACGTTTGTTGGGACTACGTCTCGATTGCCCTTCAGGAAAGGCGTATTAGCTTGTTAGTAGACGAGGGTTCAGCGCATACTCTCCTGTCCACCATAATATATATATATATGTATGCGATATGTGTATGTAATAATAAAGTGCACAAGTGTTCGCGAAAACATGTATACACTTATATACATTTTCGGCACATACAAATCGGATATATACAAGGAAACACATGCTTAGATATACATGTTTGTAATTGATAGTGAAAACGCCAGTTCCCTAAAAACATTGTGTGACTAAAAGTAACAAGTTTCACTTGTGGGCGACCTTCACCTTTGCCATAGTCGCGCACCGCCTCAGTCTTCATAATCGACCTAAGCCTCGCGACAACTGTTGCTCTCCTTCAGACTACACGCCTAGACTGTACTCTCTAAACTTCTGTCCGGTCCATGCCTCTCAATATTGCTTGCTGCTAGTCTCATACCCTATAAATACGAACGGGTTTGTAACCATGTATTGTTCGGGCTGAACGACATAAAGAACCTCGGGTTGAAGGCCACTCTCTTTCCTGTGTTCATGCGGTAACTTCGGACGGGTGAGCTGGATGAAAAGAGAATAACTGAACGCGTATGCTCCCTACTCCGTTGTTAATTACCGTTGTTCGTCGTGCTGTTATCAACCGTTTCACTGATCGTTATTTCTTTTCCGTTTATGCGCTCGTAGACCGTAAGCCCAGTAACAACAGTAATACATATATGTATATGTTACACATTTTTGTATTACTATATATATATATATATATATAGAAAGTATATGCATATCCTTTGCCTGCTGTTGCAGGTACGGGTCCTGCGCCAGCTCCGCGCCGTTTTTCTGCTGCTGCCATACACACGGCTTGTTGGAACTGGTTCAACAGATTTATACCCGATCTTAAGTCACTATCGAAAACCAATCTACAATGAAACGTAAGGACTCAGCGCGTTGACCCTCGTGTATTTGTATCGACCCTGGAAAGTAGAGTGTATAGAGAAAGCACGTCAAGCTAGTGGGGCTCGGAGCGAGTTATTATTGTAGCCCCGGGACGGATATTACAAATAGAATAGCTTGGATAAAACAAAAGTAAGCAAAAAGCCAAAATCATCAAAAATGTACGGGTGAATGCGACCATCAAAAATATCATTTATTATGGTCGCTACAAGCTGGATAAATCCGTAGGATGTGTACCCGTTAACTCATGGGGTAGCACAGAAAGATGGAATAAGCATGTACATATATCACGTATATATGTGTATATATGCACTGGAATAAGACTCAATGGATCTCATCCTCTGTCCTCAGTGAACAATCGTACACAGGTTAACAATGAATGGGTGGGGCTCATATTGACAATCAAGCTGTAAATGGACCTGAGAAGGGTCCTGAAGTCATTCTTGTACGTCCTGAAAAGGATCGTTTCGCGATGCTAGCTCCGAGGTTCACTCACCCAAGGTTTCCCCCAGCCTTATGTTAACACGGATCGGAAGTCTCAGTGAGAAAACGGTGAATCTGCAAACAAACTTTATTTATTTTATTTTCTCACCGTACACAAGCGGACTTCAACGTAAAGAAATAGGGGCGCTAGGGAAATGGACGTGAGAGAACCTTCAGCACAACCGCGCGGTAGCTGCCAGAGAGGACGAATGTCAACGGAAATTCCAGTTGACCTTCAGGATTCAAACAAGTGTCAGTCTAGTTGGGCGGCGTTCCCAACGGTAGTAGCTAAAACACTATTATCCTACTGAATGCAGCCTACAATGGTGGAGATGGCGCAGATTCTTTATACACTAATGAGCAAAACTGCGATACTTACGCCAACACACTAACCTTGATGTTAGTGGTTTGTAGTGAATTTACATTCACGAGGTAATGTGAACTGACGCGGTGGTACTTGCAAGGCAACTCTCACGTCACTGGGAGTTTAGGATTTTAGGGACGTCGAAGGTGATCTCACTACAATCGTGGGATTGTTCTCTAGTTGTTGAAAAACTTGTAGTTGTGAACTCCACGTGGGTTGCTGAATCGTCTCGCAGTACAGGCAGGTGAAGTTGACATCTGGTTGCCGGTAGCTGGCACATGAATGATCGTACCAACTCGAGAACTAACAACACTGAATCCAGTTCACATTGTCATCGTTCAGGTTCACGGGATCCTCCTTCTGGCAGCAAATCTGGTAGATATCATTGTTTACAAGTTTTAAGGTCAGCTTTTTTACCATCTGATCTCTCACATTCGTTTTAAATTGCCTTAAGCCACCGTTAGTGGCTTGCCTAATACGGATCCCCTATAACTTCAACACATGGCAAAGCGTCGTCAGTCACTCGGCTTCCAAGTGTGGACTTTCCACGCCTCGTGGAAACAGTTGAGAGACAAATTTTCGGAATGGAGTGTACATGACAACTCATTCGACTCGCACACCGCCTTCCTAGTTGATGAGATCGGTGGATTTAGAAAACTAGTGGAGGAGGTGCTACAGGAAAGGATATCTGAGTTTGACCGAGCATTTTCCGACCCGTTTTCTTTGTGACTCTTCCGTTGGAACAGAGAAGCAGTCGTACTGAATGTCAGCTGGCTGTGAGTTTATCTGCGGCTACAAATTATCGAATGCTTTCCTATTGCTTATTCGCGCTTTCTCTCGTCCAGGGAGTGAACAATGCAGTATGAGGCCGAGATATTTTGATAAAAACTCATTTGTGCCACGAACTGCTGCTACCTGCTCGTCATTATTTACATCACTTATACAAACCAACGTCAACGGGGAAAGTCACGGGGGCATCGATTTATATTTCTCTGCCAGACTGCCCGTCGGGCTATCAATAACGCGGAAAACCACAACAATATGGCTACATCGCACCAGCCATTGAGAAAAGAACCAGCGATTGCGTCTATCTTTTCCAATGATATCAATATCAAACATTCGTGGCTTGGTACCCCGAACATTTCATATCCTTTTTTCGTAGGCGACGTCCTCGATTTTGCTACTATTATGAGGCCTAAGACTAACACACCTCGCCCATTCCGATAAAGGTCACATAACTGGAGAAAGATGTGTAGTGGTCAGGATGAGTTACTGAACAGGTTAGGTAAATGCGAGTATAACTCACTAA